>JAAGKR010001886.1:90606-108315 GCA_011419295.1 Clarias macrocephalus
GCATTCACTAAGAAAAACACATCATTCAGTGTTTACCACATAAACTTCCAGAACTACAGTACATTTACCTCTATTAACTTCGATCATTTTCATTTTAGTTACTGCATGATCCTGATCAGTTACAGAACAATGTGTTAAGATTAGTAATGGGCAAAAAAATGGTTTAAGGGGTTAAATAAAATTCAGAAATGTCATAAAACATAATAATATCGACCTGGATTTTTCTTTGGATCCTTGAGCTTTATCAGTTCAGGTTTAGCAAAAGTCACATCACTTGGTCCAGGGACAACATCTATAAAAGATTACAGACTTATAGCTTTATTTTCTTAATTTATTTTTTTCACTATTCATATTTGAATATCAACTGTTGTTAAATTGAAGGTGGATAAAAAGTAATTGCAACCAAACCCTCAACCCAGGGGGTGTAAGGCCACATTAATAATTACTACACCACTGTGCCACCATTGTCAAGGTATTTTTTGTTGCTTCTTTTATTTTTGTTAAATCCTTTTTGGCATGAATCACATTCCATACTGAATATACAGTGCAAACTACTGTTTCTGATGATCACAATTATGGACGGGATAAAGCTGTAAAAACAACACATTTCTAACTCTATCTAAAAACATCATAACTGAAAGTATTAAACACAGTGTAAATATCTCTGTTTGTCAAAACAATAGTGTTGTGTAGAGTGATTGTGTGTACACTTTTAACTCATCTTACCTTTATCTGTGTTGTTCTTCACTTCTGAGTACATAGTATCACCTCCCTCACTGCTCTTTCCTAGTGAGTAACAGTCACTGAATTAGCATTTACTAAGAAAAACACATCATCATACCACTTAAACTTCCATAACTACAGGACATTTATCTCTATTAACTTCTATTATTTTAGTTACTGAATAATTCTGGTCAGTTACAGAGCACTATGTGTTAAGATTGGTAATGGACAAAAAATGGTTTAAGGAGCTAAATGAAATCCAGAAATAGTCATAAAAAATTATAATGATATAAAAAGTCCACCTTGATTTTTATTTGGTTTCTTCATCAGTACAGGTTTAATACGAGTCACATCACTTGGTACAGGGGCAACATCTAGAAAAGATTACATGTTTATAGCTTTTTTTCTTACTTTTTTCACTATTCATATTTGATAATCATCTATCAATTAAATTGAAGATGACTAAAAAGTAATTGCAAGACCCCCCCCCTCCCCCTCCAAAAAAAAAAAAAGAAAATAAATTAAATTAAATGAAAAACTCGTGAGTTTTCTACGTTTCTTCCTCTATTGTTGAGTTTTGCTGTTGATTTTTTAGTTTGCATTTCTGACACAAATATACCGTGTGGTTGTGTGTTACAGAGCTGCTTCCTCATTGGCCAGCTGACCAACTCACTAATTATCTATATTGCTTATCCTGTACAGGGTCACAGGAGGCCCTTAGCTCAGGGGACTCAGGACACCAGGAAGGATACACCCTGGACAGGGTGCCAGTTCATCACAGGACAAAAGACTTTGTCTTTGGTCTGTGGTAGGAAACTAGAGTACCCGGAGAAAACGCACCTCCGGGTACTCTGGGAATCAAACATTCAACAAAGGAGGTGTAAGGCCACAGTGCTAACTACTACACCACTGTGCCACCATTGTCAATGTATTTTTGTTGCCCTTTTTGGCCGGAATCACATTCCACAATACAAGCTACTGTTTCTGATGGTCACAATTATGAATTGGATAATGCAGTAAAAACAACACATTTTCTCTCTGTCAAAACAATACTGTTGTGTAGAGAGATTGTCTGTAGGCTTTATATCTCATCTTACCTTTATCTGTCTTCTTCTTCACTTCTGCGTACAAATTGCCATCTCCCTCACTGCTCGTTCCTAGTGGGTAACAGTCACTGAATTAGCATTCACTAAGAAACACGCACCATACTGTTTAATCTTCACTTAAACTTCCATAACTACAGTACATTTACCTCTATTAACTTCTGTCATTTTTATTTTAGTTACTGAATGATTCTGATCAGTTACAGAACACTATGTATTAAGATTAGTAATGGACAAAAAATGGTTTAAGGGGTAAATAAAATCCAGAAATAACCATAAAAAATAATAGATGAAAAAAAAAATCCCACCTTGATTTTCCTTTGGGTTCAAGAGTTCATTTAATTCAGGTTTAGCACAAGTCACATCACTTGGTCCAGGGGCAGCATCTAAAATAACATTATGGACTTTCACTATTCATATTTAAATTTCAACTGATATTAAATTGAAGGTGAATAAAAAAAAAAATTCACACAAGCACACTCAAATGCCAATTAACCTAATATACAGGGTGTGCCATTTATATGGATACACCTTAATAAAATGGGAATGGTTGGTGATATTAACGTCCTGTTTGTGGCACATTAGTATATGTGAGGGGGCAAACTTTTCAAGATGGGTGGTGACCATGGTGGCCATTTGGAAGTCGGCCATCTTGGATCCAACTTTTATTTTTTCAATAGGAAGAGGGTCATGTGACACATCAAACTTCTTGGGAATTTCACAAGAAAAACAATGATGTGCTTGGTTTTAACGTAACTATTCTTTCATGAGTTATTTACAAGTTTCTGACCACTTATAAAATGCGTTCAGTGTGCTGCCCATTGTGATGGATTGTCAATGCAACCCTCTTCTCCCTCTCTTCACACACTGATAGCAACACCGCAGGAGAAATGCCAGCACAGGCTTCCTGTATCCGTAGTTTCAGGTGCTGCACATCTCGTATCTTCACACCATAGACAATTGCCTTCAGATGACCCCAAAGATAAAAGTCTAAGGGGGTCAGATCGGGAGACCTTGGGGGCCATTCAACTGGTCTGACACTAACCCACATTGGATAGATCCCTCCAAGACTGTTGGAAAAAAAAAATGATGGTATGGTGTGGTATATGGGGTACAAAGATAGTGGGGCCATTCTTCATCAATGGAAACCTCAAGGCCACTGGATATTTGAAATTGCTACATGATGATGTGTTTCCCTCTTTATGCACTGAAGCTGGCACGTTCCCTGAGTTTTCCCAGCAAGATGGTGCACCACCACATTATGGGTGTCAGGTCCGAGCATTACTAGATGAACAGTTTCCTGAAAAGTGGATTGGTCGTCGTGGGCCAGTTGAATGGCCCCCAAGGTCTCCCGATCTGACCCCCTTAGACTTTTATCTTTGGGGTCATCTGAAGGCAATTGTCTATGGTGTGAAGATACGAGATGTGCAGCACCTGAAACTACGGATACTGGAAGCCTCTGCTGGCATTTCTCCTGCGGTGTTGCTATCAGTGTGTGAAGAGTGGGAGAAGAGGGTTGCATTGACAATCCATCACAATGGGCAGCACATTGAACACATTTTATAAGTGGTCAGAAACTTGTAAATAACTCATGAATGAATAAAGTTACGTTAAAACCAAGCACACCATTGTTTTTCTTGTGAAATTCCCAATAAGTTTGATGTGTCACATGACCCTCTTCCTATTGAAAAAACAAAAGTTGGATCCAAGATGGCCGACTTCCAAATGGCCACCATCGTCACCACCCATCTTGAAAAGTTTGCCCCCTCACATATACTAATGTGCCACAAACGGGACATTAATATCACCAACCATTCCCATTTTATTAAGGTGTATCCATATAAATGGTCCACCCTGTACATGTCTTCGGACTGTGGGAGGAAACTGGAGTACCGAAGGAAACTTAAAGGCACAAGGCAAACTGCACACACACACACACACACACACAGACGGGAATCGAACCCTCAACTACTACACCACTGTGGCACCATTGTAAATGCATTTTTTGTTGATTCTTTGGAACAAATATGATTCCATACTGAATATACAGTACAAACTACTGTTTCTGATTATCCCAATTATGCACTGGATAACTCAGTAAAAACAACACATTTCTAACTACCTCTGAAAACGTCAGTCATATAACTAAAAGTATTGAACACAACGTAAATGTCTCTGTTTGTCAAAACAATACTGTTGTGTAGTGAGATCGTTTGTATGCTTTTAGCTCAACTTACCTTCATCTATGTCTTTCTTCACTTCTGAGTACAAATTATCCTCTCCCTCACTGCTCTTTCCTAGTAAAAACAGTCAGTGAATTAGCATTCACTCATAAAAACACATCATTCTGTTTATCACATAAACTTCCATAACTGAGGAACATTTACCTTTAAATGAAAAAAATATATTTTTCTTTGGTTTCTTTGGTTTTATCGGTTCATGTTTAGCCGAAGTCACCTCACTTGGTCCAGGGGCAGCATCTATAACAGATTACAGACTTAGAGCTTTATTTTCTCACTTTATTTTTTCACTATTCATATTTGAATATTAACTGATGTAAATTGAAGATGAATAAAAAAAATTATTGCACCCTCTCAACCTCCCAAAAAAAACTGCAATTAAATGAATAAATATCGTTTTGCTCATAAGTTTTTCATGTTTCTTTCTCAATTTTTTGGTTTTGCTGCTGATTTTTATGTTTGCATTTCTGACACAAATATACCAAGTTGGTGAGAGTTACAGAGCTGCTTCTTTCATTTGAAGCACATGTAGACAATATCACCAGGATAGCATTCTTTCACCTCAGAAATATTGCCACTTTTGTCACTAAATGATGCAGAAAAACTAGTTCATGCTTTTATCACCTCTAGGTTGGACTATTGTAACGCCTTACTGTCTGGTTGTTCAACTAGGTGCATAAACAAGCTTCAGTTAGTTCAGAATGCAGCAGCAAGAGTCCTCACTAGAACCAGAAGATATGAGCACATCACCCCTATCTTATCTACACTTCACTGGCTTCCTGTGGAATTTCGCATTGATTTTAAAATACTACTTTTGACATATAAAGCATTAAATAGTCTCGCGCCGCAGTATCTGAGTGAACTGCTAGTGTCTTACGATCCGCCACGCCATTTCGATCAAAGGATGCAGGCTTCTTGCCAGTACCGCGTATTATGAAAACTACTGCTGGGGCAGGGCTTTTTCTTACAAAGCCCCAAAGTTATGGAATAGCCTTCCAAATAGTGTTCGGGACTCAGACACAGTCTCAGTGTTTAAGTCTAGGCTAAAAACCTATTTATTTAGCCAAGCATTTTTGTAAATAGATTTGCCTTAGGTAAAGGAGCATATCTGGGGGAACTCATGGACGTAGAGTATTATAGTGAACTGGTATGTTTAGATGCTGTCTTCCCCACTCTCATTGATCACTCTGTTGACGGTGAGGTGACTGGTCGCTTTACATCTCAGGAAGCCCTCATGTTTGTGTTTCCTTCTGGCTCTCAATTTTAGTTATGCTGTCATAGTTAGTCCTGCTGGAGTCCCTGCTTGCACTCTACACTAAATATACATTCATCTTATACATAATGTGACTGTGACTGTTATCTCTCCTCTTCTGCTCTCCCTCTCCCTCTTTCTTTCCCTCTCTCTGTTGTTCCTGAGCTTCCAGTGATACAGACTCTCTCTGCCCTCTGGACTTGTCTGATTTATCCTGGTGCCATGCTTCTGGTTGGAGATCTCATCACATGGATGCCCCGTGTGGTCACTCTGGGATGCGTCTGGTGTATGGGGACGGTTTCACTCTGTTGACAGCTGTTTCTCTAAGGACTTGACTTGACTGCAGTTGCTCGATAGTTCAGGACTGGAATTTCCTACAGTTTTAATTAGTTTCAATAACTACCTGTACTCCATATTAATATCAATTAACATCAACTGTTATACTGAACAACGCCTGTGGGATGGACCGACTCTGTGGGGTCAAAACACCAAAGTCCAAACAAGTTCACCAAACTCTTTCGCCATGCACAACTTTTAGCTTTCTGAGACTCTTTGGGCTCTCCAAAACTCGCTGAGCTCTCGGAGCTCTTGCTCTTTCGCCATGCCTTAAGCACCGACCTGCGGTCACAGGCTACTTCCTCAAGCGATCGAGTTGGCCACTCTCCAAGACTTTTACGCGACCAACCCTTGCTGCGGGAAACAGGCCTCAGCGTTGCCTGATGCCGGTGGCCAGAGGGGGGGACATCGGAAGTGGTGTGCGAGGAAGCGGAAGTGTAGCAATCGGGCGGGAGTCTGCTCTAGGAGATCAGGGAGTCTGATCTAGGCCAAAAACAAACCCTAGCTTATGCAACGTCTGCTCCCTGGATAATAAACTGGACTACATGCAACTCCAGCAGTCTCTACAGAATGAGTTTAGAGACTGCTGTGTTTTTGTGAGACATGGCTCAGCGACAGAATACCGGACACCGCGCAAGGTGGGCTAGCCTTGTTTTAAGCTGACAGAAATGCAGCTCTGTGCGGTAAGACTCGCGCTGGTGGCTTGTGTGTTTACATCAACACGGAATGGTGCAAGAACTCTGGGCTAGTTTCTAGTTATTGCTCATTGCTGGTAGAGGTTGTGACTGTTAGATGTAGACCTTTTTATTTACAGTGGGAATTCACCCCCGTTTTCATCAGAGTGCACTTTCCACCTAGCTCTAATGCTAAGGAAGCGCTATGGGAACTGTATGCAAAGATCAGTAAACTTCAGAACACACACTTGGATGGACTGTTTATTGTTGCTGGAGATTTCAACAATGCAAATCTCAAGTCAGTGCTCCTCAAATTCCATCAGTATGTGGACTTTGCAACAAAAGAGAAAAACATCCACGAAACATCCCAGCGCATATCAGGCAGAGCACCGCCCCCACCTTGGCTACTCAGACCACATCTTGGTTATGCTAATTCCAGCATACAGACCACTCGTCAGGCGTTCAAAACTGATTCTGAAGCAGATAAAAATCTGGCCAGCAGGAGCCATTTCTTCTTTTCAGGACTATTTTGAGAACACTGACTGGAGTTCAGGGAGGCTGCAACTTACTTCACTGACTTGGAGGAGTACATGCCATCAGTGATGAGCTACATAAACATCAACAAGTGCACAGATGACGTCACTGTCTCTTAGTATATCATCTCACGAACAAACCAGAAACCGGAGATTACTGCGGAGGTGGGTAAACCTCTAAAGACATGAGACTCCGCCTTTAGAGCAAAAGACAAGGTGGCCTTAAGAACAGTAAAGGCCAAACTGTCCCGGGCGCACACGCCCACGGAATCCACAACCACTTCAGGGACTACAGTGACACACGGCACATGTGGCAGGGCATACAAGCCATCACCAAGTACAAGACATCATCATCTGCCTGTGACAGTGACGGCTCACTTCCAGATGCACTGAACGGCTTCTACACTTGGTTCGACGTGCAGAACGACATACAAGAACCGCCCCCCCCTCCCCCATCCCAACGATGAAGTGCTGTGTCTCACCACGGCTAATACCCACTGATTAAACAGAGTTAACCCATACGGATTACATAATTTGTTTCCTGTTAGTTTATATAAGGCAGACATTTTGCTTAGTAAGTACATATTGTTCACGTCTGTGAGGCAGAGTTTCGGTTAATTTTCTGACACACTCAAGTTCACAGAAACCAATAGAGAATAGTGCACCCTGTATACTTTCATTATTTTAAAAATTCATAACTTTTTGTCGTCATTGTGAGTGCACTTAAATAAAAGTAGAGACTTATAAAGGTTATGTAGCTTATATAGTTTTATTATATAGTTTTTGCACATTAATCTGACAATAAATGTAGCACCCACTTTTTCCAGACCAGAGTCTTTTTTCTGGCTATGCTATTGCTACAAGTGATAAAATATACATATAAATTTACTTTGCTTAAATTCGATGCAAATAAGAAACGCCTATATTTAATTTAAATTGTAAATTTGTACTGTAATTTTAGTACTATGATTGATTGTAAATTTGTTTAATGTTTCACTTGTATTTTATAAGGTTTTGCTAGCGGTTGTACAGCGCAATGGGGTTGTTAATGGGATGTAAAAATGTAATTTGTTAAAACTTTTTCATTATTTATTAAAGACATTGACTGTTTGAATTTTATGGCATTTCATTTTCATTTATTTCATTTAATAAATCTACTTCAAATTTAAAGAACACAGAGTATAAAATGACACAAAACCCTACACGCATAGCTTTTCCAATTATACATGATAAAATCTAAAGGCTCACTATGTTAATGGTTACTTTGCTTAAATTCAGATTTAATTCACTTTTAATTCTAAATTTGTACTGTAATTTTAGTACCATGATTATGAATTTGTTTAACTACAATGTTTCACTTGATTTTATTCGCTACTCCGTGCAGCTTTAAAGGAGCTGCAGCTTATTAATCCTTGAATTATATAGTTTTATAGCGCCACTCAGGGGTAAAGCCAACAAACGCACAAACCCAAATGATGTCAGCACGAGACGCGGCGGTAAAACCATTATTCTGGTTGAGTACCGTCTGTATACAGTACAAATTACTGTTTCTGATAGTCACAATTATGAACTGGATAATGCAATAAGAACAAAACATTTCTACCTCTCCATCAAAACAGAGATTGTGTATAGGCTTTTAACTCATCTTACCTTTATCTGTCTTCTTCTTCACTTCCGAGTACAAATTGCCATCTCCCTCACTGCTCGTTCCTAGTGGGTAACAGTCACTGAATTAGCATTCACTAAGAAAGACACACCATTCTGTTTAATCTTCACTTAAACTTCCATAACTACAGTACATTTACCTCTATTAACTTCTGTCATATTCATTTTAGTTACTGAATGATTCTGATCAGTTACAGAACACTATGTATTAAGATTAGTAATGGATGAAAAATGGTTTAAGGGGTAAATAAAATCCAGAAATAGCCATAAAAAATAATAATATAGAAAAAGAAAAAAATCTTACCTTGATTTTCCTTTGGGGTCAAGAGTTCTTGTAATTCCGGTTTAGCACAAGTCACATCACTTGGTCCAGGGGCAGCATCTATAACAGATTACAGACTTATAACTTCATTCACTATTCTAATTCTACAAATTCACACAAGCGCACTCAAATGCCAATGAACCTAATATCATGTCTTTAGACTGTGGGAGGAAACTGGAGTACCCGGAGGAAACCCACAAAGCTCAAGGCAAACCGTACACACACAGACCAAGCCGGGAATCGAACCTTCAACCCTGGATGTGCAGAGCCACTGTGCCAATTACTACACCACTGCTCACCATTTTCAATGTATTTTTGGTTGATTCTTTTATTTTATTCAATACCTTTTGGAACACAATTCCATAATGAAAGTACAGACTACTGTTTCTGATTATCACAATTATACACTGGATAATGCAGTAAAAACAACACATTTCTAACTCTCTCTAAAAACATTAGCTAAATTACTGAATGTATTAAACACAGTCAAAACAATACTGTTGTGTACAGAGATTGTGTGTACACTTTTATCTCATCTTGCCTTCATCTGTGTTCGTCTTCACTTCTGAGTACATTTTATCCTCTTCATCAGGGGCGCCATCTCCCTCACTGCTCTTTCCTAGTGAGCAACAGTCACTGAATTAGCATTCACTAAGAAAAACACATCATTCTGTTTACCACTTAAACTTCCAGAACTATATTACATTTACCTTTAAATGCAAAAAAAATATTTTTCTTTGGTTTCTTTGGTTTTATTAGTTCAGGTTTAGCAAAAGTCACATCACTTGGTCCAGGGGCAGCATCTATAACAGATTACAGACTTGTAGCTTAGTACAAAAAAAGCAGTGAGAAATTAAATTGTTGAACTTTCCTCAGTGTCCATTTCTTAATTTTTTCAGTATTCATAATTAAATATTAACTGATGTTAAATTGAAGATGAATAAAAAATATAATTGCAACCCCCCCACACAACTTTAAAAAAAATGCAATTAAATGAAAAAATGTTAACCGTTTTGTTCATAAGTTTTCCACATTTCTTTCTCAATTTTTCAGTTTTGCTGCTGATTTTTATGTTTACATTTCAGACACAAATATACCATGTTGGTGGGTGTTACAGAGCTGCTTCCTCATTGGCCAGCTCCTGGGACATCAGAGGATGTTACAGGGTCAAAGGAGGCCTGTAGCCGAGAGGACTCAGGGCACCAGAAAGAATACACCCTAAACAGGGTGTCAGTCCATCGCAGGGCACAAGCTGAAATTGCCAATTAACCTAATCTGCATACCTTTGGAACTGGAGAACCCAGAGGAAACTCACCACGCACAAGGAAAACTCCATGCACATAGACCTGAGCCAGGAACCTCAACATAACCCTCAACCCTGGAGGTGCAAGGCCACTGTGCTAACTACTACATCACTGTGCCACCATTGTCAATGAATTATTTGTTGCTTCTTTTATTTTTGTTCAAACCGTATTGGAATGAATACTATTTTATACATTACACACTACTGTTTCTGATGTCACCATTATGCACTGGATAATGCTGTAGGGATAAACAGCTATGAATCTGTCACATCCCAGATTCATATACAGAAATATCCTAGCCCCTTTGTGGGCCATAAGATGGGCGCCGGGTTGTCTGTTATCTCTTCTTGAGAACTGCTGCAGGGAAACCCTGGATTTAATCAGAAGAGGAGGAGAAAGGGCCCCTTTGTGCCTGGAGACAGATGGCTAGTGTCAACCTCGACCAGCAAAAGTACAAATGGGCAACCTGACAAAACGAAGAACTTTCCGCCAGTTGGGGGGAAGATCACCTCTGACCCCAGAACTTCTCCTTCTCTCTCAAACAAAGACACCAGGTATGTGGACAATTTCAAAGACAACCATCCTTAAGTGTGCCATTAAGGCCAATATGTACAAATACATATATGTTTATTTAGTATATATGTTTAGTTATATCTTTGTGCTATATTTGACATGTTCACTATAACCAAGGAGGTGTAATCAACAATTATAATCCCTTTGTGTAGATGAAAGTATGAATGAGTGCATAGGGACATGGGATGTTTGATATTGAATGAAAGCTTCTTTTATTCAAAGGACATTGATGTGAATGAAAAGTTGATAGTATAAACAGGGCTCCTGTTAATACACTTTATAAAAGTACAGAAACTTTATCAGGATGTTCCCCACGTGACAGACCAAACATTAGTCTAATGTATACACGAAAAAAAAAAAACATGCAGGGTGTGGTTAAGTCCTGCGACAACATCTGATTAGGACAACCCCCTGTGGTACGGACCGACTCTGTGGGGTCAAAACACCAAGGTCCGAACAGGTTCGCCAAACTATTTTGCCATGCACAACTTTTAGCTTTCTGAGACTCTTTGGGTTCCCCAAAACTCACTTTCGCCATGCGCTCTCCCTCACCTTAAGCTCCAACCTGTGCTCACATACTACATCATCAAGCGATCGAGTTGTTCACTCTCCAAGACTTTTCCGCGAAACCTGGTACCAGAAACCATACGATGAGTCTTGCAATAAAGAAAACCTTTCGGAGAAATCCAGAGTGTCCATACGCCGTCGTAACCGAGCAACCAAGGCGTCAGCAAGGGATTCCCCAAAATAGCATTAAAAATCATGGGTTGTGTATGATTGGGGAATTTGCATGTAGCTGGATCCAAGATAGCGGTGGGGCTACTTTGTTTACTTTATGTTGTTGAGTGTTGTCGGCAAAATTGGTGTTCATATATACCACCTCCAGACACTCTTGGAACTCAATAACCCGGCAAACTACATTGAAGATGAGCTGCGTGAAAACCTACGCAATCACGGCTTGCTGCGGGAAACAGTCCTCGGTGTTGCCTGATGCTGGTGGCCAGATGAGGGGACATCAGAAGCGGTGCTCGAGGAAGCGGAAGTGAGGCAAGCGGGCAGGAGTCTGTGCTAAAAACAAACCCTAGCCAGGCAGCTCTCCCGTCCATCATCTTATCCAATGTCTGCTCCCTGGGTAATAAACTGGACTACATCCAACTCCAGCAGTCTACACAGTATGTCTACACTCTGGCTCAGCGACAGTACCGGAAGCCGCCATTCATCTAGATGGGCTAGCCTCGTTTCGTGCTCACAGAAATGCAGCTCTGTGCGCTAAGACTCGTGTAGTGACTTGTGTGTTTACATCAATATGGAATGGTGCAACAACTCTGGCTAGTTTCTAGTTATTGCTATTTGCTGGTAGAGGTTGTAATTGTTAGGAGTGAATTCCCACAGTAAATAAAAAGGTCTACATCTGTGTTCATTATCGAAGTCTACATTCCACTTAGCGCTAATGCTAAGGAAGCTCTATGCGAACTGGATGCAAATATCAGTAAACTACACACCCAGATGGACTGTTTATTGTGGATGAATATTTCAACCATGCAAATCTCAAGTCAGTGCTCCCTAAACAAGACGGGAAAACACGTGGGAGTAAGCTGGTTCTTGTTTACACAAACATCCCTGGCGTATATCGGGCAGAGCCCCGCCCCCATCTTGGCTACTGCATAACTGCAACTTACTTCACCAAATTTCTACCCTCGGTTTGATGTGCAGAACAACATAAAAGACCACCCCTCCTCCCAATGATAAAGTGCTGTGTCTCACCATGGCTGATGTGAGGAAAACTCTACACAAAGTCAACCCACGTAAAGCTGCTGACCCAGAAAATATCCCTGGCTGAGTGCTCAGAGAATGTGCTGAACAGCTGGCAGATGTTCTCACAGATGTTTTAACATCTCTCTGAGCAGCGCCAATGTTCCCAGGTGCTTCAAGTCCAAAAACATTGTCCCTGTGCCGAAGAAGTCTTCAGTGTCCTGTCTCAATGACTACCGTCCTGTTGCACTTACACATCATGAAGCGCCTTGAGTGGCTCGTCATGAGACACATCAAGACCCTGCTTCCCCCTTACTGGACCACCTGTAGTTTGCGTATCGTCCTAATCGTTTAATGGATGACGCCATCTCCACCACACTCCATCTGGCCCTTACACGCTTAGACAAGAAGGACACCCATGTTCGAATGCTGTACATAGATTTCAGTTCAGCATTCAATACCATCATCCCCCAATACCTGATCGGGAAGCTGAGCCTGTTGGGCTTCAGCACTGGGCTGTGTTCAGTCCCCTGCTGTTCACACTGCTGACTCACGAGTGTGTAGGGTCACACACTTTGAATCACATCATCAAGTTTGCTTGACATGACCGTGGTCTTATCAGCGAGAATGATGAGTCAGCATACAGGCTAACAGACTAGTGCAAAGACGACAACCTGTCTCTGAATGTCGATACAACAAAAGAGATGATTGTCGATTTCAGGAGGACACAGAGCATCCAATCTCAGCTGAACATCGACAGCTCCTCTGTGAAGATCATCAACAGCACCAAATTCCTGGGTGTCCACCTGGAGGAGAACCTCACCTGGTCCCTCAACATCAGCTCCTTGCATAAGAAAGCCCAACAGAGTCTTTTCTTCCTGAGAAGGCTGAGGAATGCCCAGCTTCCACCACCAATCCTGACCACCTTCTATACAGGGACCATCGAGAGCATCTTGAGCAGCTGGCTGCATCACTGTCTGGTTTGGGAAGTATGCCATCACGGACCGCAAGACCCTACAGCAGACAGTAGAGAGGATCATCGGGTCTCTTTTCTCTCTATCGAAGATATCTACACCACATGCTGCATCCACAAAGCCACCAGCATTGTGACTGATCAGGCACACCCATCACACACACTCCTCACCATTCTGCCATCTGGAAAAAGGAACCGAAGCACTCAGGCATTCTCGGGGTTTCTCATTCCACTATCTCAACTCATTACCACATGAGTTGAAACGTGTTATGTTGTTGTGTTGTCGCTCTTGTTTGCACATTTGCACGTGCACTTTATGTTGTCTTTTTGTGTACAGGACTTAGATAGTTTCTGTTAATTCATAATGTTAATTTGTTTTGTCTCAGCTAGTCAGCCAATTAGGTTCTTAGTTAGTTAGTTTTTTCTTAATTTATTTTGTAAATGTCACAAACTCATGCACACAACACTTCAAAGTCTGCTTTCATCCCTTGACATTTCCTTTCCCACACTCTCATGCTTCTCACCACACCGTCATGTTTTCCCACGCTTTCATCACTCTTTACACACCCCCGGACCGCGCCGCCTGCAAACCGGTTTCTCATCCGGCGCTGATTTCTTCTGGCTTATAAGGAAGTGCAGCACGCCATCTCAGTGCCTGATTATCATGTGTTTCTTCGCCTCAATATTCTCGCGTTTTGTTTCATGGTTTTCAGGTTGTCACCCTCGCTTTGTTTTGTCGTTTACCAGTTTCTCGCCTCATGATTTGGACTTGTTGCTTTGCTCTGATTTAATGACTTTGAATTCTTGCTCTCGTCTCCTTGACCACGACTCTGCTCCACATTTTGGCTAGACACACTCGCTGACGGATCACATGTCTTTTAAACTCGCTTCCACTCTGTCGGCCACGTTCCTGCTCCGAGATTCCTGCGGAGTGCAGAAATTGAATGGATCTCACAGCTTCGCAAAGCCTTGTGACCACACCTGCAACTCTGAGTCGGGATCTATCTCTCCACTGCTTCTTCTCCCCCTTCCAACAGTAAATTTATATTGTATGTAGCACCTTGGTCTTGAAGGAACGTTTTTTTGTTTCTTTGTGTACTGAACTGTATATGGTTAAAAACAATGCAGGGAAAATTTCCATAACTTCCATTCCAGTGATTAAAAAACAGTAACAATGTAAAGTTTGGAATCCACAGAAGCTCTGTGGTCTGCACACAACCTCTTGCGGGTGCACCTCTTTCTGTATATGCTGTTTTTACAGGGGTTGGGCTAAGAAACACGCATCTCGGTTTATTAATCAACGCGTGCTGCTTAGGTTTAGTATTCAGTGCGCACCGTTTGTTCGGTTTGTATATCTGTTATGTTACAGCTATATTATAACACTCAGAACGAGTAATAACTCATGATACATACATTTAAACTATTTATTCATACAGATGTACCTGTTTTACATGGAAATTTACAGGGTTTTTACTAAACGATTTACCCTGACAAGGAGCCGTATAAGAACAGTGGCAGCTGGCACAATTAAAAATAGATGGAGGATTATTTTTTATAATCTAAATAAAAATCCTTTTCTAAATGTGGGCTATTGTTTACTCACACTATTTGTTAATTTAATTTAAATAATGTTTTAATTAAAAAATTTGAGCCGACATTGTGATCCTCCTCGTTAATTTCCTAAGTAGTCTAGTCAGCGCTCCACCGCGCACAAAGTTTTCCAGAGCGCACCGGCAGAAGTAGACTAATGATTACGAATGCATCGGGGAAAACAGCAAGGAGACTGACTCTGATCATATTAATAATTCATTGATAAATTTGTAATTTTTTTGTTTTTGGCTGTAGTGATGAAGGTAATCATGTAATCTCGTTATCTCCGCAGCACTGGATGCGCCAATAATTCACGTTTCATATGAATTAAATAATCTAAAATTAGTTTTCCATTAGTTTATATAAAGCAGACATTTCACTTTCTATTAGTATATTTTTCTTTAAAATAAGTTTACTTTGCTTAAATTTGTTGCAAATAAGAAATGCCTACATTGAATTCAAAGTCTAAATTTGTACTGTAATTTTAGTACTGTGATTGTAAATTTGTTTAATGTTTCAATTTTATTTTATAAGCTTTTGCTGGACAAGTACAGTGCAGTGGGGTTGTTACTGGGATGTAATTTGTTAAAACGTTTTCATTATCTATTAAAGAAAAGTATGATGATCATAACAGCCTACTGCATTTAATTCTGATAAATGCCTGTGAAAAAAAATGACAGTTTGAATTTCATGGTAATTAATTTTCATTTATTTTATTTAATAAATCTACTACAAATTTAAAGAACACACAGTATAAGATGACAAAATCCTACATGCATAGCTTTTCTAATTACACATGATAAAATCTAAAAGCTCACTATGTTAATGTGTCCTTTGCTTAAATTTTATTCTAATAATATTTAATTTAATTTAAAATCTAAATTTGTATTGTAATTTTAGTACCCTGATTATGAATTACTTTAACTAAAATGTTTCACTTTATTCACTACTTCATGCAGCTTTAAAGGACCTGTGGCTCATTAAACTTGGCCTAAGATGTCGGTCTATAGTTTTATAGTGCCACTCAGAGGTAAAGCCAGCAAATGCACAAACCCAAATGCTGTCGCCATGAGACGCGGCGGTAAAACAATTATTCCCGTTGAGTACCATCTGTATACAGTACAAACTACTGTTTCTGATGGTCACAATTATAAACTGGATAATGCAGTAAAAACAACGCATTTCTAACTCTCCATCAAAACAATACTGTTGTGTAGAGAGATTGTGTGTAGGCTTTTAACTCATCTTACCTTTATCTGTCTTCTTCTTCACTTCCGAGTACAAATTGCCATCTCCCTCACTGCTCTTTTCTAGTGGGTAAGTCACTGAATTAGCATTCACTAAGAAACACACACTATTCTGTTTAATCTTCACTTAAACTTCCATAACTACAGAACATTTACCTCTATTAACTTCTGTCATGTTAATTTTAGTTACTGAATGATTCTGATCAGTTACATGTCACTATGTATTAAGATTAGTAATGGATGAAAAATGGTTTAAGGGGTAATTAAAATCCAGAAATAGTCATAAAAAATAATAATAATGAAAAAAAAAAATCCCACCCTGATTTTCCATTGGGTTCATGAGTTCTTGTAATTCAGGTTTAGCACAAGTCACATCACTTGGTCCAGGAGCAGCATCTATAACAGATTACAGACTTATAACTTAATTCACTATTCATATTTGAATATCAACTGATGTTAAATTGAAGGTGAACAAAAAATGAATAATTCACACAAGCACACACAAATGGCAATTAACCTAATATGCATGTTTTTGGACTGTGGGAGGAAACTGGGGTATCCGGAGGAAACCCACAAAGCACAAGGCAAACTGCACACACACAGAACGAGCCGGTAATCGAACCATCAACCCTGGAGGTTTAAGGCCACTATGCCAATTGCTACACCACTGTTTCACCATTGTCAATGTATTTTTTGTTGATTCTTTTATTTTTCTTCAATTCCATTTGGAACAAACATCATTCCATACTGAATATACAGTACAAACTACAGTTTCTGAAGATCATAATTATACACTGGATAATGCAGTAAAAACATCACATTTCTAACTCTCTCTAAAAACATTAGCTAAATTACTGAATGTATTAAACAGTGTAAATATCTCTGTTTGTCAAAACAATACTGTTGTGTAGAGAGATTGTTTGTACACTTTTATCTCATCTTACCTTCATCTGTGTTCTTCTTCACCTCTGAGTACAAATTATCCTCTCCCTCACTGCTCTTTCCTAGTGAGCAACAGTCACTGAATTAGCATTCACTAAAAAACACACATCATTCTGTTTACCACTTAAACATCAAACCAAAATCAATATCAAACCTTCCCTTTATCTCCAAGATTTTGGAAAAGGTAGTATCACAGCAGCTATGTTCACATCTTCATAGAAACAGCATTAATGAACTGTATCAGTCAGGATTTAGGCCTCATCACAGCACAGAGTCAGCACTCGTTAAAGTAGTAAACGACCTCCTATGGGCCTCTGATCAGGGTTGCGTCACTATACTTGTGCTACTGGACCTCAGTGCAGCTTTTGACACCATTGATCATAGTATTCTCCTTCACAGATTAGAAAAGGTAGTAGGAAATAAGGGAACTGCCCTCTTGTGGCTCAGATCCTATTTGACTGATCGTTATTAGTTTGTAGA
>JAAGKR010001887.1:0-110055 GCA_011419295.1 Clarias macrocephalus
AAAAAAAACTGAGCAAGCGTAAATAAATGTTTGTATTGTCAGACACAATATGCACAAATGGACACGCGGAAATAAAAACAGTATATGATCGTAAAATATAGGAGTCGTATTAAAAATGACTGAACCGAGTCGTTGTGCTTTCTGTCCTGCGAGCTCTAATAGGTTTAACCCAAAAACAAAACAAACAAAAAAAACATAAATAAATAATAATAATAAATGCTGGTAAGTGTCATAGCGTCATTCTCGGGTGTTTGAGGATTTGTGCGTGTACAGTATACTGTGTGTGTTGCGGGGAGGTGACAAAAATATTGTCCAAGAGCTCATCATCATCATCGTTAGTAAGTTGCATTAAGTACTGAATATTAATTAAAAGCAGCATTTCAGTTTCGAATACAATAGAAGACTTTTAATCTGAAGCAGTGCTCGCAGGACAGACGTGGAAAACGTATGGAAGCAATTCATACTCGATATGTCTGAAAACAAACAAACAAACCAACCAAAAAAAAAACCCCTCATAAACGTTAATGAAAGTTGTAAAGAAATGGATTTAACCACGGTGTGCTTTTGTATATAAAAAATAGAAGAAAAAAAAAAAGAGTCAGGATTGGAATTTATCAGGATGGTTGAATCTCAGGACAGAAATTGAATTTATTTATTTATTTTTAATTTTTATTTCCTTTAAAAGGCAGGAAAGACAAATCTCAGACATATTAACCAGACGCTAATATTAAAACGATGACTGCTGAAACATCTGTACCGCCCGGAGATTTGTCGCTTTCTGGAAAAGAGGGGGAATAAAGAAAAGAAAGAAAGAAAGAAAGAAAAAAAAAAAAGAAAGAAAAAAAGCGTGGTTCATGCGGAATAAATCTTCACCGGTGACGTCCGGCACACATGGCTGTGAAAGTTGTGACCATTTTAAACAGAATAAAAAAACAGAAAAAAAAAAAAAAAAAAAAAAAGATGCCCCACCAAACCCACCTAAAACAAACAAACAAAACAAACATGACTTGCGCTCATACCTGGCATCGCTTGCTCGATCGCACCCCGAAATGTTTACGCGCAAAACTCCTTTGGCCCGCCTCACGACTTTATTCTTCCATGGGAAGAAATACACCGATCTGACTAATTTCATTTCATTGACAGGTCACCAAAATGTCCGGTTTCTGCGAATACTGTTGCCGCCGTTTAATGGTTTTAGTTGGCTCTACATGCAGGTTTGTTTGCTGATGTTTCCGAGACCCGTCTCGACCCAGGGTCCGTGTAAAAGTTCAGTCGCTGCTCCAATTAAGTCCGAGTACAAACAGTAGAAAGAATTATTGTTGTACAATACAGTGTGGTCCTGGTGGAGGTGTAGAGGTGAAGGTCACGAGTGGGGAAGTGGCCCACAGTTCCCAGCCTGTGGTGTAGAAAATGATAAAGCAGCAGCAAAAAAATATGAATAATAATATTATTATTAATAGTAGTAATAACAATAATAATAATGGGAGAGAAAATGCAGTCTGATAAATGTCGTAAGTGACGAGGTTGTTTTTTTTTTTCTCTCTCTCTCTAATGGTGGTCCTGTTATGATCTGCCATACGAAAAGGGAGGAGTTTGCAACAGTGGGGGCGGGATGCTAGGAAGCAGCCATGATTTGGTAAGAGCCGTTTTCTGACTGAGGCGGAGGTTTGGCTTCGGTGGTGGTTTTGGGTTTGGGTGGCCACTCCGGGTCGACGCGGAGCTCCTGGGCCAGGTGCATGTAGCGTGCTTTGGGGAGCCTTGTGCGGCGGCAGCACAGCCTCGGGACGAGCTTCGACCCCAAGTCTATTCCTTCCTGCACACAAAACACGCACGCACGCAGGCCACAAATGGAGAAAATAACACCACACACACACACACACACACACACACAGAACATTTTCATATGCTCTTCATTAAAAACACATTCTGTCAAGTCTGAGCTGGGGGACTGTGAGACGCCAAAAGGATGACAAGATAAACAAATGGAACGAACAGATAAATAAAAATCAGTCCCTGTGTGTCCTGAGTGTACGTTCTGATGGAACTGATATCTATCTAAAAGCGTGATATCCATCAGACGTGGACTTCTCTGAGGTTATTTAGTGCACAAAACAGAAGTCTGAGAGGCATTATTAGAAGAGAGAGTTTAGCGTTAATCGAGATCAATCATGACATTCAAAATGATGCAGGCTGGTCACTAGGTGGCAGCATTCAGAGAAATCATACTGCGACATGCACAGGTCAAAGTTTACAACAGGGGAGAGGGGATGGAGGGGATGGGCAGGGAAGTGGGCGAGGGGGATAGATAAAAACACAAACAGACAAAATGACAAAAAAAAAAACAGACAGAAAGAAAAACAGCAAAAAAAAAAAGTCATAGGCACAGAGAGGGCAGATAAATAAGGAAGGGAAATGAGAGAGAGACATGAAGAGGAAGGGTGAAACAGTTCAACAACAAATAAGTGGAGACGAGGAGAAAAAAAGAGAGCAACAGACAGAGACATGAAGGCAGAAGACATTATAATAAGGCCACACAGAGGGAAAGAAATGGAAAGACAGACAAAAAGACAGACAGAGAGAGAGAGAGAGAGAGAGAGAGAGAGAGAGAGAGAGAGACGAAAAAGAAGCATACAGACAGAAAGAGAAAAACCGAGAGAATGGCAGTAGCGGACAAAAGTAGACAAAGTAAGAGAAAACAGAGAGAAATAGAAAAACTGAAACAGACAGATGGATCAAGGAAAAAGAGAGAGAGAGAGACAAAGAAGCAAAAGACAAAAACAGACGGAAAAAGTGAGACAGAAACGGAGAGCAACAGACAAAAAGCAGAGAGAGAATCAGATGCAATGAGAAGAGAGAGAGAGAGAAACGGAGAGCAACAGGCAGAGAAAGAGAGAAAGCGAGAGGGACAAGAAGACAGAAACGGACAAAAAGAGAGAAAGAATAAGAGAGACAGGAAGAGGAGGTAAAGACTGAAAGTGAGTCAGTCCCAGCCAGACAGAAAAAAAGTAGAAAGACACAAGTAGATGAAAAGAGTAACACTACGAGACAGAGATGAACTTTCAATAGATATTGACATACATACTAAGAGTGAGAGAAGGGGAGCAACAGACAAAAGTAGACAAAATGACTAAAACAAAACAGAGAGAGAGAGAGAGAGAGAGAGAGAGAGAGAGAAGCCACTTTCACACATAGTCTGTTAATTACACCACGCCTTCCTGTGAAAAAGAGCAGCTCGGGAACGAGATCTGTGCCAAAGCCAGAGCCGCCGTCATGTTTGGCGTTTTGACCCGTGTGAGTGAGAGACTTGGCACGGGGAGATTTAAGAAGGAAGAAAAAAATAAAAAAACAAACAAAACGCATTAAACACTCAGTAGCTAAGCATGAGGAAGGAAGCGATCGAAACGAGCGAAACGAGTGGAAACGGTGGTGTAACTGGGGAGGACTGGGAGCTCCGTAAACCAGTGTTTTAGTGGCTATATAGCGCAATCTGTGTGAAAGTGACTAAAGAGAGAGAACGAGAGGAAACAGCAGTCAAATCATCAATAACTACAGACAAAAACAGACAGACAGAGAGAGAGGAAGAGAGGAGAGAGAGAGAGAGAGAGAAAAATGTTACAGCAGTAAGTGAAGAACTAAGAGTGAACACAAGTGTGATTTCCCAACCTGTGGTGGCGGGGCGGCAGCGGGGACACCGTAGCTGCCCTGCTTGTCTCGGCTGAACACGAGCTTCCATAAGACGACGTCAAGGACGAAGGTCTATGGAATACCGCAGTGGGGCGGAAAGAATTAAGAGAGCTACTGATCACATGGCTTTCAACAGATTTCAACTGCTACAGCTACAGCAGCGCACTAGACAAGACCTCATGAGAAGGGAGTGATTTCAGGCTGAGAGTTTGTGATGAGAGAAAGCATCCAGAGACAAGAAGCTCTTCAAGGGGTGTGTGTGTGTGTGTGTGTGTGTCAGGGGTAAATAAATAAAAATAAATAAAATCATACAATTGTGAGGAGTTCATCTAAAAACATCAAGTCTATATGAGTACATGATTGGAGACGGTGGAGGGGTTTGGGAGAGTCTAAAGAAAGATGATGGAGAGGGATGTGATCTGATGAATTACTGGGTCGTCTAGCAAGATTCTGCGAAGGCAAATCGAAGCGATCTGGAAGCGGGCGTGATCACACGGCATATCGTGCAAGATTACGGTTTTTGTACAAGACTTCGAAGACACCCAGACAAATGGGATGTTTTCACTGAGCTACATCGATACAAAACATTTATCGTTAACATTCTGTATTTAATCCCGTCATAAGGTTTTTACGCTTCACCTGGTGTGCTTAAGCAAAACCTCATTTCATACATTTCATAATTGCAAATATATTAGACAAAAAATAAATAAAAATTACGAACAAACAAACAAACAAACAAACAAACAAAAAAAACGTCAGGATGTGATGGCTGAAACAGGTGTAACAAACTATGTGCACTGGATCTCATCTGAATCACTGATACTTGCAAACTACATGACTGTGACGCGACCGTGTTTCTCTGCTTACCTCCATGATGAAGGAGACAGCAGCGTTAGCCAGCACTATAATTAAAATAGTGATGCGCCAGCTGGAAGGAACACACACGATCTGCGAGAAGACATGACATCATAACACCAGAACTTTACTTTTCTCAGATTATGATTAAAAACAAAGATTAAAATATAAGCCGGTTTATCGGCATAACTCTGCTTTGAATACCAAATCGTAACGTACGTCTAAAGCGGAATCGATATCGGAGACGGGGACGAACAGGATGACGAACAGGAACACGTAGAGCGTGAGGACAGACACCATGAACGGCCCTGCGGATGAACAAACATTACACGTTACGCTGATCCACCCAAACTGTAAAAATAATCATAAATTAATCAGGGATGTTAGTTCGCAAAGAACGTACAAAGTATCCTATACAGGTAGTCCCCAACTTACGAATAATATCTGTCTCTGGAACACGTTCGTAAGTCGGATTTGTTCCTAAGTCCAAAAATTTGAGTCTTGTACGCCTTTGACACGAATATACAATGTAAAGCATAACAATCCACTAGACTAAATCGCTCTACCCTTTCCCAACACTGCAATCATGTGGACATTAAAAAAATTTTTTTATTTCATTCATTTATTTATTATTATTTTTTAATGGTGCTGTAGCTACACGTGAAGACTTACAGTTTTTATAACTGGGCTGGCGGAATGGTTTGCCTTTGGAAAAAACGATGGCGACAATGAGGTACTGAAAGCAAGAGACGTAGAACAGCGACGTGTTCTCGTAGTTTTGGATGTTGTGGTCATCGATTTCCGTGGCGTTCTCAGAGAGGTTGCTGTGGGTGGACTTATTGCAGGCACTGGGGGGGTGGGGGTGACAATAAAACAGCACGAGAAAGAAGTTATAATATTATCAAGTTAATTTACATTGCTGTGAAAAAGCCCGTTTTTTCACACTTAAACCATCAAACTAATATATTTCAAATACTGCACATAGATAAACAGAGTAAATACAAACTGTATTTTTTAAATGATAATTTCGATATTTGGCCAAACGTCTCGGGGATAATTAAGATTTTTTTGGGGTTAACTAGAAGACAAGCCATGGGGTGTTTTTTTTCAGCATATATGCAAATAAAAAAATAAAATAAAATAAAATTTCATAGCACTGTATCTACTTGCACTTAAGAGAGAACACCATTAATGCGTTCTGTGCTGAAGGCGGTTTGTATCTAGCGAAAAACTGCACGTGTTACTCACTCCGACTCGGGAGTCCATTTCTCGAACCAGACCTGGTTCTGCACCAGATGGAAGGTGAAGGCCTGGAAGCCCAGGCAGATCAAGATTTGACTGAGTACGGAGAAAAGCAGAGACCCTGAGATCAGTCCTGAGGGGGGTCGCTGAGGTACGAGCACATTCCATGCCGGATTCAGACTCACTGAGTGGGGGAAAAACAAAAACATTAAGCAAAAAAAAAAAAAAAAAAAGGTTATAAATGAAAAAAAATATATACATCATATGATTGTATTCAGTCTAATGAAAGTAAGTACAGGTAGTCCCCAACTTACGAATGAGTTTCTTCCCGGGATTTGTTCTCAAGTCTGACAAAAGTGAGTCTTGTACGCCTTTGACACGAATATACCATGTAAAGCAGGCAAGGAAATGAATCTCGGAGTAAAATCTAACAGTGTTGTTTCTGCGCCTTTAAATCTGCGCTTTTAAAATTTTTGTCTCAGAGCTGCTTTGCACTATATTGGACTGCGAACTCGGTTTTGACCAAAATTAGGATTATTCACCATCAGGACATCTTACAGGACAGCCGCTTTCTATCATCGTGCTCCTGGACTGATTCATTGAAACCGTTCAGGCCGAATCATTACTCCAGCACCCCCATATACACGCACATACGATATACCAGACGTTTTATACATACACTTGAAATATAACTAAAAGTATAATTGTAAATGTTGGTTTCTGTTGCACGATAACGTCTATTTTCTTGTACAATACACGTGAGCTACTTCTGTGATTGAACCGGAAGTAGAACTGCGGTCCGTTCATATATGCGGAAGTTCGTAACTCGAATGTTTCCCAAGTCGGGGACTTCCTGTACAGTATACAATGTTGCCCGGCTACAAAAACAGTACATTTTGCATACTGACGTCATGTATGAAGTAAACGATTCGGGACATAAAACTCACTGGTGAATACAATAACCAGGATGATGGCAATGTCAATGAACAGGAACTGAAAATCCCCCAGGTTGCTGAGGATCTGAAAAACAAAAACAAATCAATTTCACTGATCCAATCGCGACCAACGCTCGATCGGATTATATGAAACATGTGATAACACAACAAGGTCAAAAACTATACACACCTACAGGGAAGAGTAATGCGGTTTATAAAGGTGTCAAAACTACATTCGTTATTAGAGATTCGTTTTTACAAAAAGTAAACGGCTCTGCGCGGTGGTGATGAACGGTACTGTTTGTGGAAGGTACTTACGTAGTAGAGCAGAGTCACACTGATGTACTGGATGATGCTGTACAGGGCCATGAACTTGAACACGCAGAAGGATGTAATGAGAGCTGCTCTGCCTTCCCTGCAACGTACAACGTGCTGTTTAAACCGGTATTCAGTGGACAGTCGATAAGAAGACCAGAAGTCATGTGAAGAGAATTAATATTCTGACAAACTGGTTCTGCATTGCATTATGTTACAGACGGCACTAATCCTTTTGTAAAACCCTCAAGCTGCTGTGCTCAGGCATGTTTTATTTATTTATTTATTTTTGCAGGACAATATTTAAAATCAGTCAAATAATTTAGGAGTAGCCTTAGTAGTGTTACTATGCTTTTCAGGAAATCAGAGTTTTTCCCTAGAAAATTCTCACAAATGATAATAAGGCTCTGGAGGAATCACATTTATACCAAGTACGGGCTACACTCAATTTTTGTTTTCATTTTATATTTCCCTGAATGCATGCAGTACTGTGCAAAAGTTTTGCACCTTCACTAATTTATTCATATTTCACTGCCAAAGAGCCTTTAAAATTTTTTTTTCCAACTGTCCTGAAAACCTCTGTCATTTGTATTTTCAATCCAGTCCCTGTACGTAAACAGTTTCAGAGGAATGTTTTCTTGGGGCTCAAGACTTTTGCACAGTACTGTATTGTTTAAATGCATTATTGTCTTTCAAAACACCTAATAGGATGCAGTGTTGTGAAAAACTTTATCATTCAGAATTTTTTTTTTTTTTACCCCATATTTTTCACACTTAAACAATTCAGATCATCAAGCAAATTTTTCAATTACACAAAAGATAACCGGAGTAAATACAAAATATAGCTTTCAAATAATGATTTTGTTTATTAAGGGAAAAAACTGTCCAAACTTGCATTGGTGAAAAAGTAATTGCCCCCTAAACCTAATTTTGCAGCAGAAATGTTTTAATTCCCACTCCTGGGAAGGTTCACCGCTGTTCCATGGTTTCACGTAAGGCCAGATAGGTTTGGACTATTTTTTCCCTCTTTGATAAATGAAATAATGAAAGTGTGACAAATAAAGGGGGGGGCAAATAATTTTTCACAGCACTGCATATTAAATGCAACTACCATTTCTATAAAGTTTTACATCATTTCACAGGAACTCTTGCTCACTTTATTCATGCCCCGATCCCTTGGAGTTGAAATAAAAAATAAGCACAGAAACAGCACTTTTATGATCCATAAAACAAGAAAAAAAAAGAAAAAAAAAGCTCTTAAAAATATAATTTTCTCATTTAAAACAAAAAGTCCCAGAAATCAGCCCGGAGCTGGACGATACGCTCGCGGCCTCCAGGAAGATGGAGGAGGAGAGAAACAGTTTCAGACGTGTTTACAAGTTCAACTCGTTCTTGTGGTTGTCAAATTTCGAAACCAACTGTTAAACACTGTTTCTATATCATGCTGTTTGAAAGCACAGCGGGAAAACTAACCCTCCCAGAGAGCAGAACGAAACTGAGAACAGATCCTGAGACCGAGCCGATCATGCGGTCAGAGAGCCGAGCGAAAAATCGTACTGTTGTGGTTATGCGCAGATCATCGTGTTTGGCAGAGAGAACACGGGAGGAAAAGGTTACGGATCTCTCGGGAGAAATACGGCAGCGGATTATTGAGGCAGATTTGTGGCTGGCGAATATTTTTTTTCAGCCAGAAACTTTGGTTGCCTCTGCCAGGAGGTACAGACTTTGCCATTGATCAGGAAGAGGATGAGCCAAATAGACTGATAAGTAGAAATAGAACTTAAAATATAGAAATTATGAGGAATTTAGATTTACTTAAACATTTTCTGTGTCTATTGCTTGTGTGGTTTTTAAACAGACTTTCAAGAAGGGTGCCAATACAAATTCTGAACAGGACTACAAGACGCACCTGCTGTTCATGAAGGAAAGATTATCCCATCATCTTTTTTTCTTTTTTGTACGTTCCACTGAAATCAGATCGGATACTGTATAAACCGAACTACAGTGAGATGTAAACATGAGTAGTGACCGAATGAGACCAGGTCTAGGTCGGGATTAAAAGTTTAGCTCTGGACTTTAGGGGTGTTTTGTACGTGTGCACTGGTGTGTTGTACCTGATGAGGTTGGGCACACAGGAGATGTTGGGAGTTCTGGAAGTGAAAGGTGAAGCCACCGAGGCCTCCAGCTCAGACAGGGAGATGCCACCATGGGCTCTTTTCAGGGCCTGAGGAGGCAGAAGATACAAACAAACAAAGATGTATGTTATAAAACATATTACACACACGCACGCACTTGTCGATAAAAGTTGATTTATTTCAATTACTGAAATAAATAAACTTCGATGTTGTTCTAATTTACTGCGAAGCACACACATTGTATATATTGCCCATCTGTATTGCAATTCTGTTTTTAATCACGATTTTATAAATATCCCAAATTGATGCGTCTTTTTAAATGTATTTTTTCCATTAGAATTCTGAACAAATTCAGCACACCATAATTCGCTCCTGCCACACTATGATGCTGCGCTGCCTGCCCGTGTGAATAGTTTAGAACAAACGTCATTTTACAGCCTCGAATATAAAACGTACAGCGCTGTGACAAAGTATTTGAACTTTTCAGAAAACATGCATCTCTATACATCTGGCGTTAAAACTAATACAGCGTTTCATATAAAAGAACACGATACCAACGATCAAACATGGTGGTGGTAGCACTAGGGCTGCTTTTGGCCGTACAGGACATGGATGACTTGCCATAATCGATGGAACCATGAATCCTGCAGATTATGAGACACATATCCGAATCACATCAGCTCAAACTATTTAAAATTAAGGTTTTGGAGTGGCCTAGTCAATGTCTGGACTTTGAGTTTAAGATGTTCAAAAAACCCTTCAAATGTGCCCAAGTTAAACCAATTCTGTGAGGAAGAGCGGGCCAAAATTCCTCCACAGCACTGTGGAAAAACTCATTGCCAGTTACTGCAGACGCTTGAGTGCAGTTGCTGCCAAGGATATTAGGTTTAAGGCTAATAAATTTTTCCCACATTGGGGCAGGCAGGTTTGGACAGCCTTTGTCCAGTAATAACGGAAATGATGATTTAAATTTAAAATGCATTTTGTATTTACTCGGATTATCTTTGCACAACATCAAACAAAATTTGTTTGCCAAATATGCAAAAATAAATAAATAAATAAATAAAATCGAAGGGTTAAATACTTCACAGCACTGTAAATAAATTATAAAAGAAAAAAAAATCATTTTGGAGTCAGTGTGATGAGATACGGAACTAAATTTATTTGTTACAACCCTTCGTATAATGCATACACGCATGCGTACAGACTGAAGACGTACTTACCCCGCAGTCATTGGCGCCATCTCCACACATTCCAACATAGTAACTAGACAAGGAAAAATACACAAGACCAAGTTTTACACGGGTACCATTATAACCAATATCTGACTAAGTGAATAAGTGTGTATAATATGTGAGAGTGTGCGCTCCACCCACTCGACGCTCTGTAGACACTCCACTAGTTGTGTTTTCTGGTCCGGAGACATTCTTGCAAAAACTGTTCCATGTAGGACCAGCTAAACCCATCACACACACCGTAACAAACCGTTAGTGTTCTAATAACGTACAAAAATATTACGCAGCATCTTTACACAACTTTCTGAATTTCTGAGGTTTGGATTAAAACTCAAAACAACCTTCTGGAGGAGGTCCTGGAAGTGTTCGGTGATGACGGCAAACGATTTGCCGCTCATGGCAAAGTGGTACTTCTGCACAGACTTCTGGTCTTCAGGTCCGTCTTCGACACCGATCTCCACCTCCTGCACCAGCACAGAAGAAAAACATCTCTCTTATAACAGATGACTTGGAAAAAGCTTCTGCATCACATTCATTTTCCATATTTATATATATATATATATTTTTTACTTTAAAAGCATCAGGCAACATGATTTCATACAAAGCCCCCAACGGGCCATGAGGTAAAAAAAAAAAAATAATAAAATAAACCGAACAAATCATGCACACGGATTTGTTTACCGGCGTTCTGTCGCAGTTGGTTTCCCTTTATCAAGATGCGCTAGAATTCATGCTATCAGATAATGTTTACCCTCTGCTTTTCATGTACAGATGTGCCACAGCTTTCAAAATGGTACTAAGGACTTGTTTTATTTTAAAATATTCTATAAAAAAAATAACCAAATAAAATGATTCCATTTTGGGCCTCCGAGTGGCGCAGTGGTAAAGCGCTCGCCCTATCATCCGGAGATCGCTAGTTCGAATCCCGGGTGATGCTGTAACCTCTCGCAGCCGGAGGTCTAGAGAGAGCTGATTGGCCGAGCTCTCTCAGAAGGGAGGGATGAGGGGTACTTAGTGCTCCCACATTAATTACGACTCTACAGCCAGTCAGGGGCGTCTGTGAGCTCGCGCAACGGAGGGAGCGGATAGCGCTGTCCTCCGAGTGTATTACGCCGCCCCCAACGGTGTGCGAGCGAGCAGTTCGAAAAGATGCGGTCGGCTGGCGTCATGTGGTTTGGAGGAAACACGTGATAGTCTTCGGCCCTCCGGCTGAGTGGTAGTAGTAGCCTTACCGTGGGAGCCCCCTAGTGACGGGGAGGAATTGGACACGACCCCCCCCCAAAAAGTGATCTCTGATTAAGTAAACATTCATTAATAGTAGATTTATAATAGATACAATTTCCCTTTAGTACTAATATTTCTTAAATCCTGTGCATGTGCACACTTAAACATGACTTTATAAAGAAATGCTCCCTGCAGTGTCTGTGTGTGAACTGCAGAGGGAGCAGTCGGACCTCCAGTGAAACAGGCTTGCTGGAGTGTTTGTTGGGGTTGTCTGCATAGCGCCAGTTGATCCTGGCCACCTGGCCGTCTCTAGGGGGCAGCGCGTCCGCGATGATGACTCGGTCCTGGGGTAGGATCATGCCGCAGTCCCGTGCCACTGAAATAGCCGTCAGTATGTTGTCTCCTGGACAGAGATGATTACATGCAAGACATTAATAAGCATATAAGAACAATGAACAACTTTAGTTATACATCACATGAATATATATATATATAAACGTAATTTAAGTCAAACCGGGACTTTTGATACCAGTGCAGAATAACCGTTTATAATCCCTCGCTACACTAATGCACTTAGTGTTCCACTAGTGCTTAGATATCAAGGTATGCCAGAGCCATGCTTCAGGTCTGAAACGCCGGCCTCCCAGGAACTCCTTTAACGCCAAGAACATGTGGGAATGTTTTGACTAGTTAAATGTTTTTACTGCGTCTAAGAGTCTCATCACCGTACTTTGCACAAATGTGTTTACACCATTCTTAAAAAAAAATCCATCACAAGTCCCAGTTTGACTTGAACACCACTTGTAAATGTCATGCTTTATGTTTTAAGCTGTATTTTGTGCGTTATGGCTTCAAAAAATTAAGTGTTTATAATTGTAATTTGTAAACAAGGTTTAGTATGTGTGTGTGTGTGTGTGTGTGTTTTTTTTGTTTATATTGTTTCTTTTTGTTTTGTTATTGTTTATATTAAAATTTTCAACTATATTTGTTGAACAATAGGTGTTTTTATCATTTTAGTCTGTAAATAAGGTTTAATCTGTGTGTGTTTGACATCAATTTATAGTATATATATTTACAGTATATATATAGTTTAGTTTTTGTAACTTTTTATATAGTTTTTGCTCGTCATGTGTGTGTAGTTAAATTGAAATAAAAGTAATGTATCATATTGCCTGGGTTTTGCTGAGAAAAAAAATGGATATGATGAACACTGTATTGCACAATTGTTCTAAGCCTTGATATAATCACTAAAAACAGTGATGCAAAAACCTCTCACTAAAACTGCTCTGATCTTTAAGGGTTACGGTATTTCATCTCAAGCCAGGTTTCCAACATCTTATCTTCTCTCTTAGCTTCACTAGCAGGTACAGGAATTTCTGCCATGTGTTTTTTTCCCCCCCTTTTGTCACATAATTTCTTCTGAGTGATTTTGCAATTTTTGTTTTTAAATAATTTATCATTTAAGATTTTAAAGGTATTTTAAGTAAAAAAAAAAGAAAAAAAAAAAAAAGGTTATTCTTAGCACTGCTGCTTTATTATTATTGAAGTCTGCATTCGCAATGGCACACTCGACGTTCCTCGCAGACTGTCAGAGCTCTACGTGAGTAAGTGTGTGAGTCAGATGACTGGAAGCTTTACTGGGTTTGGGATTACAAATATTCCTAATTAACCAGACGAGCGTGAACACGGAACTGTACGACCTTACACGCTCCAAACAGCGATTTCAGACGTGAATGAGAACAGAACGTTCAAGGAACGGCCGTCTCGTTACGAAATCGCCTGGTATGACGTCAGCAGTACTTCACGTACCCGTGACCATAACCGTGCGGATGTTCGCCTGTCTGAGGACGTCCAGGACTCCGGGTGTCTCGGGCTTCAGCTTGTTCTGCATGACGATCAGCCCCAGGAACTCGACATTGGTCTCGATGTGACTCCTAGAGATACAGAAGATTAAGATGAGCAAACCAAAGAGTTCTTATTAGATATGCATGTTTAAACTCAAAAATATAATATGCATATGAAACTGGTTATATGCAGAATAACTGCTGTTAGAGGGCTAAGAGTGATGACTGGAACAGATGCGGCGAATGTTTTGTTTTTGAATGTACACTCGACCCACAGCGGTTCAGAGTTTGCGGCCTCGCGGATTTTTCCTCAGAACTAATAATTGAAATTCACGGAAATGCAAATATCCTTCACGGTTTTTTTTTAACGCTAAACTATTAAGAACAATATAATTTTGTAACATAAATATTAACATTATGCATATAAAACACAACACTATAAATTACTTTTGTTCTGTAGAGAGAACACAAAGCGACCGTAAAGGAAACGTGACTTGGGACGGTGAATTATTACCGTATTTACCCTACAATACTGATACCAAAGAAAACACGTGCGCGTGAATTACAGTACATACAGAGGGGTATTTTAGATTCTAGTACTGCGGGAGACACAAGAGTACAGTACTGTATAGTAGACTCCTACTACTTTACTACTTTTTTAAATTTGTTTTTTAAAGGGTGATGTATGAAACTAAGTTTGACATGAAACTGAAAACATGAAATTGGGTTTAAACTATAAAAATAGGTGTTTATAGGATTTATATATATTTTTTGCACGATTTCACGGGTGCTCTAGGAACGTAACCACAGCATATTTCGGGGGTTGAGTGTAAAAACTTTGTGTAATATTTAATCCTTTACACCAACAGTAAAGAAAACCATGAACTGCTTAATCTGAGCCTGACATACTGCATACAATATAAAAAGAGAGAGAGAGAGAAGCGGGTGGATCCGAGAGCCAGCTGACACCGGGTTCTCACAGGAAACACGCAGGAAGTACTGAGATCTCCGGTACCTGTTAACGTTCTGTACTTTATGCCAGGTCAGTTTAGACTCCAGACGCCTGTGTGCCAGAGCGATGACACGGAAACCCTCTTTAGTGTAGCCTTCCAGGACCTCTGAAAAATCCTGCGGTACTGCAGAGCACAACAAAAAGATTAACACATTGCGATCGTTCGCACCAAATCTGAACCCCTATGCAAATTCAAACCAACCGGTCTCTTTCTTGCACAGACTCGCCACCACCTCGGGCGCCCCTTTGACGTAGGCGTCCATGCGCTTTTCCCCGAGTCTCCGCGCCACCACGCTCATCCTCTGCAGCGCCGACGAGAACGGGAACTGGCGCACGATTCCGATCTCGTAAGACGCCTGTAAGGGACAGGTTTAAGACGAGCCGCTCCACCTCACGCCAGAGAAACCTCAGAGGGGATAAAAACTCAACTACTTACCGACAGCTCGTACAGCTCCTGTAAAAACCACAGTCAGAGAACGCAACGTCAATATTCAGCAAAAAAAAACATTAAAATTCCACCGGAAATCATGAGCCATATGTTATTATCTCATCTAGTGTGCAACATGAGAGAGGTGCGAGAGAGAAAACGCACCATGTCCTGCTCCTGGGACACCGCAGGTTCAGGTAGGAGCTGCTTGGGTGGGCGCACCACAGTGGGCATGATGCGCTCGTGGAGAGCGGTCTCCTCTTCGGTGGCCTCCTCTAGGATCTGTGACACAAAGCGCAGCAACGCAACGTTAGAATGGATTTATAACCATTTCATGTTTACATAAAAAGCTTATTCTAAGACACAAAATAAATATGATACAAAGACAAAAAAATTACAGTTTTAAAATGCACTTGACAAAAACACCACCAGAAGATACCAAAGAAGATAAATTTACACTTTGTATGAAACGTTCACATGATCGCCTTCTTTCTGCCGTTCTAGTGTTCGATGCCACTTTTCTTTTTAAAGTACTTTTAAAGTATGCCTTCGGTAACTTATTGGAAAATTTACATAGTTCAAAAAATAATAATAATTTCGGGGAGTTTCATGTTATACAAATTGTTTCAATTGTTACTTTTTAATCTTCCGTTGATAAAAGTTCAGCTTTAAAATTATTAAAAAAAACAAAAAAAAAAAAAACATGTGATCAGTTTAAGATAAAATAATAAGTAAATAATAATTTACAATATAGATAATTTAACAAATAATCTTAATCTTAATCTCTCATTTTATATACATGTATAATTGTTGGTATTTTGGTCTGTACACGTGCCATCTGGTGGAAATTTGTAACTTATAAAATTTATTTTTGAAAAGACATTCAAGCTCTACAGCGGTCATGTCCATGTGCTAAAACTTTTGCACATATATATAATTATTTATGTATACATCACTAAACTCCAGAGGTGGAAAGTAATGATTTACATTTACTCGCGTTACTGTAACTGAGTAGCTTTTTTGTGTAGTTCTACTTTTTAAAGTAGCTCAAGTATGTTTTGTTTGAATTATTGTACTTCGCTACATTTGAAATCATATTCGCTATTAAGTAAAAAATAAATGAATGAAAATGAAAAATAATGATAAAAATAATGCAACGGGGAAGGGAAAAAAAAAATTGCACCCCGGAAACCACTGCACTGAAAAAACGGTCTAAACTCACAAGAACGATGGAGACGGACAAAACAGAGGGCCGTGATGGTGACCCAGCTGAAAGCAAAATGCCATCAAATTCTTATGCAGCAAACCCCCGGCCATTGTAACAGTCACTACTATGTTGTATACCACATTATGTATGTAGTCCTTTTAAGAGTCGCCGCCCCTCCCCCATAGTGTGCGCTGCGGAGGTGTGTGTGTGAGAAGGAGAGAACGGAGTAGGAGCTCGGATGTGCTGCTCACCCCCTGAAACGCTCTAGTCTTTAACCCTTTTCTTTACTTTTACTTTATGTTCTGTATTATAATTTTGTGACGCTGAAAGAGGCCGATAAAGGTTTCGTGCTGAACGTTATTCTCGGCTCTGAGCTCTTTTTTTCCCGGCGCAAAGCGTCACACCATATTTAAGCGACCACTTTGATTTCAAACACAAGAAAGGCAACAGTTTTATTATTGCAAAGTTGTTGCTTCAATTAAAAACAACTGGTTTGAGATTTTTTATCCGCTTGTCTTTGTTGAACTACACTAGAATCCCCCCCATCCCACCTCCGCTGTTAAAAACCTAAGTAACTCGGTAACTTTTACTCGGAGTAAATTTCTAACGAGCTACTTTTTACTTTTACTTGAGTAGATTTTTATAATAACTTTACCTGTACTTCAGTAACATTTCACTGAAGTAACAGTAAATGTACTTGAGTACAAAAGTTTATTACTCTTTCCACCTCTGCTAAACATGACATGATGTCGCGGACCAAACAAGTGAGAAAAACAAAAACAAACCCAGCCGGTGGCCTCGAACATCTTCAGATCCAGAGGGTCTCCAGAGAGCTTGCCTTCGATCTTGGTGAGAGAGTGACACGAGGCCATGCACGCCACGAAGTGCGACTTCACCAGACTCTCTTTATAGGCGTTCTCCTCAGAGTGGTGGAACCTGGAGGGTGAGACAAAGACACAGATCGTCTGAACACACACAAGTGCAAATATTTAACAAAAAGAAGACAACCACGGACACGACGCAACACGATGTGATTAAAGCCTGTGATCTGAAGCGTATTTCGTACCTGCCGTCCTCTACTCTCTGCACGCCCCAGAGATCCAAACCGTCCTCGGTGAGCGTTCCAGTCTGTACGAGGAAGACAAAAGACAAAAGATGAGCGAAGAAAGTGATAACGGATTATTTTAACAATGTGCTCAGGAGTTCGAACTCTACCTTGTCGAAGCAGATGAGGTTGAGCTGGCCACAGATGTTGATCCTCTGCGGGCTGATGCAGAAGATGCCCAGGTTTTTGAGGCGCCGCTGCGCGTACACGATACCCGCCGTCATAGCCGCGGGCAGAGCGGGTGGCACGGTGATGGTGATGATGTCCAGCGACTCGATGATGATGGTTTTGGCAGGAACCTACGGATACAGGATCGGTCAGTGAAAACGGTATTTTTGCCAAGATACGTCTTTATACTTTAGACGTGCGGGCACTACCTTGTTCATCACGCTGAGCACGATGGAGTAGAGGAAGCCAATGCCAGCCACGCCAACCAGACAAAGCAGGAAGAGGTAGGCATCCCGGTAGAGCTTAAAGTCGGTGGGTTTAGGGTATAGGATGGAGCGGATCAGCTGCCCTTTGGCTGTACTGAACCCTAGAGGAGGACGTCAACGAGACTGAGCATGCATGCACACCAATGTCTTTAGTTGCAGTTTTTTTTTTTTTTATTATCTAGGATTTGTCGCCGGGTCTCGAGGAACAGAAATCCGCACCCACTTACCGGTCCGGACCACCACGGCCTTAACCAGCTCTCCTGAATAAAAGCGGGTCTGGATGACGTTCGTGCCGCAGAACAGCGTGTGTCTCTTGTGCTCGTCCAAATTGTACTCCTTGTCCCCGTCAGCGCCCCTGTCTCCCTGTTGTGGGTTGGGCAGGTTAGTCTTTGTGACTGGCACGCTTTCACCTGGTGGACAAAAAGAGAGACAAAAAGTGAGCAAGAGCGATGAACGCTTTACTGTCATGAAATGGCGAGCGAGGGGAAAGTCTTTTCTTTGCACAGTCCGGGCAATTCTCAGGGCAGGTCTCCAGGAAGGATGTTTTGAAACCGTTTGGACATCCACCACCATGAGGAGTTTACAAAATAGCAGAGACGTGGATAAAAACATCCGATTCGTCAATCGTGCCACTGACTCAAAGACATATATATATATATATTTTTTGTATTTATATAATGAAAATAAGTAAACAAATAAATCAGTAATGCAAAAAAAATGGCAAAAAAATCCTTGGGCTGGCACCGCATGTGAGGAAACACTGTATTGAACTATCGAACTGGAATATCTGGGCGAAAACAAACAAACAAACAAAAAACGTCGAGTGACCTGTGAGCATGCTCTCGTTGACGATGCAGGTTCCGCTAATCAGCACGGCGTCACAGGGCATGATGGTCCCGTTGCTGGGGATGACCATGACGTCACCTGGGACCAGGTCTGTAGACATGGCTTCTTCGATCTCTGTATTAAGAAGAGACAGAAGGGATGATGATTATCAGATGACCGGAGTGGAGGAGTATTGGTTCGAATCTAAAGCCTGAAGAATTTATACTAGGTTTTTATTTTTATTTTTATTTTTTTAAACATTATTCAGGTGTACAAGTGGAACCTTGACACTTACCGTTGTTTGCTCTGCAGACCGATACACGAACGATACTGTGGGCGGCCACCATGTCGTGCAACGTGATGTATTGCTACGAGACAGACAAACAAAAAATAGCTGTAAATAGATTACCATGCACACAAGCCACAAAACAAACAAACAAACAACACAGGAGTACTAATAATATTTCCATCACGCGGGATTGGAACCGAAGACCCTCACCTTTTTGATGGTGTAGAGAGAGGTAGCGATTGAAATGATTGACATTAACATTATAGCCATAGCGTAGTAGTAGTATTCGTCAGCACACCACAGGATAACACTGAAGAGCTGGAAGATGTAAAAGGGGTTGAGAACCTGGAAAGAATGAGAAAGAGAGACAGAATGAGAAAGAGACAGTGATATAAATGAACCTGACACACATTATGTGAAACCGCAGCGCAGCTCGACTGCAAATCAGAAAGAAACTGTGGTGTGGTTTCACATGGTACTGATGCCAGCTTAGTGGTTTTTCTGAAGAACTGAATCAAATGGGGACTTTTAAAAATAAATAAAAAAAAACAAAACAGAATATTTGTGATATATTTGCAAGAAACAATGAGCGGGCCCAAGCACCTCGCACCATCGCCACCCGGGCACACGGGAAAGTCAATGGGCACAGGCATTTAAACGGAACATACCAATACCATTATGACATTTTAGAAAAGGGGGAATTTTAAATTTAGACCTTCAAAAAGCCTTTCCTGGGGGGAAACAAAGCATCACACCATGATGCCCTGAATGGTGGAATCTTTTTGTTTTTAAATGATAATAATAATCTTTAAATAGTCGTTACCCCAAGTTTGGCATGTAGGTCAGGCAACAAGGATGCCAACCACCTTCTTCGACTTCTGAAACATTTCTATACTTTAAACTGGCCAATGTGATCAGTCAAGGCTGCCACAAACTAGCACAGATTCAATATTCCATCCATTATCTATAGCGCTCATCCTTTATAGGGTCACAGGGGATCAGGGTCCTATCCCAGGGTACTTACGGCACATGTAGTAACAGGACAAACCCTTACTGACATCACCTTGGCACGAGCTGACTCCGCCTAAAGTCTGGTTAATCTATAAATGGGCAAATGGGTGGAGCGAACGGAGACTGGGTGTTGGTTTAAACACATCTACTTACCGAATTTACCACAAGCTAGCGTTAGCTGGAGGCTAATGTGCTGCATAGCCAAGAGCTGGCGGTTCGACACCTGCAATGCAGCTGTCACTCATTTATTTAAAATTTTACTCCACAATATCATTTTAACTGATGAGCTAGACAAAATTCACAGTTAGGAAATCTAGCTATACCAATATAGGATATAGACCGAAATAGGATTTTTTTTTTTGGTCACATCGGGAGCTTACAGGGTTGGGTATTGACTCACTCCTTGAGCTAGTGGTCATTTGAAGAACTGCACGTTTTGGCTTCAACAGTTTTTGCACATGCAGGCACACATTATGGCATGATTAGAACCGCCCAACCCCGCCATCCTGGAACAAATATTAAATGAAACTTCACTACCCTAATCAGGAGCTGAAGATCTTACCTCCTTGATTAGCAGCTTGAAAAGGGAAGGCACTTTCACAGCAATTTCATTCTCTCCAAAAAAGAGTCTCCTAAAAAAAAAAAATAAAAAAAAAACCCAGTGAGAGGAACGTTTAAGAAACACAAAAAGATAATACAATAATAACAACAACAACAACAACAATAGTAAACAACATCAGTGTTCTTGTGATCACCAGAGGGCATATATTGATTTAAAGGTTTGTAGCTGGACCGGTTTGTACAGGTTGAGGTGGGATGCTGAGGAATGTTTATGTGAAGAGATCTCCTTGTGTCTGCCAAAATTGGCTCACAGGGAGAACACATGATCCTGCAGCCTGCAGTTCTTTTTCTTTTCAACACATCTATTAAAACTGGATAATAATAAGGATAAAAAGTCCATTATCTCTATCAGGTTTATTTACATCAAATAAATAAATAAATAAATAAATAAATAAATAAGACCTCAAAACTAAAGTTAAGAAAATTACACCAGATTCTTTGTTTGCCCGTTCCCTCTAATCAGATGTCTTGTGGTGTCAATAATTACGTTCAGGTAGTCCCCGACCTACGAACGTGCTCCCGGAACAGAACTCGTTAGTAAGTTGGATTTGTTCTCAAGTCCGACAAAGTGAGTCCTATACGCTTTTCACACGAATATACAATGTGAAGCATACTAATCGACTTGACTAAATCTCTGTCCCCTTTCCCCACACTGCCATCATGTGGCCAAAAATCTTAACTTTTTTTCTCAGTGAAATGCAACAGTGTTGTCTCAACAGTGTTGTCTCTGCGCCTTTAAATCGCGAGGGAAATCCCGGACGCCACTTTGTCTCAGAGCTCTTATTGGACTCGCTCATTGAGGATTTTCCGAAATTAGATTATTCACCATCAAGGCAGCTTTACAGGACAGACATTTTCGAACCGGAAGTATCTGTGGAAATTCGTAACTTGAATGTTCTTAAGTCGGGGACTACCCGTATTACGTAAATCGTTATAATTTTGATCGTTCAGCCGGTACCTGTACTCCTGTTCGTTTTGGCTAAGGCCGCCGCAGTGCTCCGAGTGGATGCTGGAACACCTGGGCTTCAGATCCTCGAGACCCCTACGGACAACGCAGCAAGAATGAACAACCGAAGATGAACATGCTGAATACTCATCCATACTGCTTCAGGTCACTCCAAAAGGTAAGACAACACTGCTTACATGAACACTTCATAGTTTTGGACAGCGTCCTGCCAGTAGTACTTTGTGCTGTGGAGTGTAAAATAGCGGATCTGGAAAAAAAACAAAACCAAGAATAAACAAAAAAAAATGTAAAATCTGCGCTGACTCAATAAAACACCACAGCAAAAGTTCCTCACGCAGCGATTAGTCATAAGCAAAAGGCTTACATTCATCATGGGCTTCACCGTTACTCACTGGTGCGCAGGGGTGTGAGGAGTGGGCTGTTTAGGCCGTCATCAATGGTGTGTGAAGTGTAGGACGTGCTGTGGTGTGCCATGTGGTTACCTGTACAGGCTGGTGCTCGGCATATTTCCTGATGAAGCCTTCGGGCGGGGTGTCGGAAGGGTTGGGGGTGTGGCCGTTGGCCATGTGGGTGGTGCTCCGCGAGTCCAGGCTGCAGTATGGGCCGTTCCCAGGGGTCAGCATCACGCGCACCTTAGCCATGAACCAGCGCCTGAACTCGTCCTTAACAAGACAAAAACACAACTTGCACTCAACTGTGAGTATTGTTTTTTTTTTTTTTTAAATACACTCAATATTTCCATAGACAAATCAGTAAATGTTCACAAGGGTTTATATTTGCATAGATTCTGTCATATGAGCAACTCGCAGGTATCAAACCCCTGGAGGAAATGTTTTAAAACTATTATTTTCCATGAGAACCAAAAAAGATATAGTATTATTACAACGGCAAGGCAAAAATTACTGACGCTCAGGTTATAGTAAAACTTCTATTTAAAAAAACAAAACAAAAGAATCATTACTGGTGACGAGACGCAAATTCAGTAGTACAAGTATGGAACTGAAACATCCTCAATCACAGACTGAGAAAAAGTTCAAAAAAATAAATAAAAAAAGAAAAAAGATAGGGAGGAAAAAAGAAAAAAGGAAAAAGAAATGGAATGAAAGAAGAAAGAGGAAAGGAATGAGGGAAGAAATAAAGGAAGAGAAAAAGAAAGAAAGGAATGAAGGAAAAAAAGAAAAAAAGGAAAGAAGACAGAAAGAAAGAAAAGGAAAGGAATGAGGGAATAAAGGAAGTGAAAAAGAAAGAAAAAGAAAAAGGAAAGGAATGAGGGAAGAAAGGAAGAGAGAAGAGAAAAATAAAGAAATAGAAAGAAAGAAAAACAAAGGAAGGAAGAAAGAAAAAAAACTGTATGGCTTTTCTAAAATTTAGTTAAAATAAATTCCACAGCCAGATGGCGGATATTTTTTGACTCACCCTTGTGATATAAAATACAGAAGGGTTCTAAAAAAAAAAAAAAATACTACAACAAAGAAAGAAACAAACAAAGAAAGAAGGAGGAGGAGGAGTACAACGAGTACGCACAGTGCTCTGGAGCAGAACCACCTGGGCGTCGCGGATGGTCGTGCGGGTGCACGTTGCCTTGACACACCACTCGGGCAACCAGTAAAGCAGCAGCAGCAGGAAGCCACCCGAACACAGCACGCCAAAAGCCACCAAGGCCAGCTTCCAGCGGCACAGCCTGTACCCACTTAGCTCCTGTAACACACACACACACAGTTCTCAAAAATACTGGAACGTTTAGTGCTGCGCTCAGAGAGCAGGATCTTGTACGGGTGTGAGACAATCAGGTGTCCGTATACTTTTGGTCACAGAGTGTCGGACATGCACATTCAAAATACATAAATTAAAAATATATACGATGCACCATATAGCGCTACACCCCCCCACCCTCCTCCGCTTGGTCACATGACCTGAAGACGTTATGTAATCATCTGCACGACACCCAGAGACTACCAGCTTGACGTGCTCACTTTCCTAAACAGCAGCACGCAGGGAGCCGGGACATGGGGTCAGAACACAGCCGCTGCACCAGCGGTTCATTTCCAGCTACTTACGCATGAAAAAACAAAACATTGATCTTAAAAATCGAGCAGAGCTTACCATTTCATCCTCCATCCCTTTATTAACCATCTTCAGCTCCTCCTTCTCCATCCTGCGCTCCGGTTCCACCTCCTCTCCAAAGAGTACTGCTACTTTAGCTGGAAACATCACGCAGTGTCAAAGGGTTTGAGATACACAAGTACGAGATAGACCAACACACACACACACACACACACAGGGTCATAACCCTGATCTATCCAGCTGCATTTTATAAAAATACAGCTGCACTTTCTGTTCATTCTCGCCACACAGAAGAGAGATTTATCTTTTCCTTACAAATCAACTTGTGTCCTCTAGCCCTTATGAAAACTTCATATTAAACTCTTTATTTAAAGTCAAAAACTGACCACACAAGATATGACGACAACGAAACCCAAAGAAAGAAAGGAAGAAAAAAAAAAAGATAAAAAGGAAGGAAAAAGAAAGAACAGGAGGAAGAAAGAACAGGAGGAAGAAAGAAAGGAAGGAAGTAAAAATAAAAAAAAAGAAAAAGGCAGAAAGAAAGGAAGAAAGAAAAAAAAGAAAAGGATAAAACGGAAGGAAAAAGAAAGGACAGGAAGTAAAAGTAAAAAAGAGAAAGAAAGAAAGAAAGAAAGAAAGAAAGAAAGAAAAAAAAAGAAAAACAAAGGAAGGAAGAAAGAAAAAGAAAGGAAGAAAAAGAAACAAAGAAAGAAAGAAAAAGAAAGGAAGAAACAAAGAAATAAAGAAAGAGAAAAAGGAAGGGAGAAAGAAACAAAGAATAAAAAAGAAGGAAAATGAATGAAACGAGAAGAAAGAAAAAGCCTGGATGAATGAAACCCGATATAAAATTCCCTGTTCCCAGTTTTCCTTTAACACTTAGTTAATGTTGATTTTATCTTTAAGCCTTTCATGTCACATTTGAACCTTGAAAAGGTCAGTGTAGATTATTAAATCATTTCCGAGGTTAGAGTGAATCCAAACGGTGCAACTTTTGGGTTCAACATCTGATATTTTTTACTAGGGAACCTCCTGGATCAGCATCACACAAGATCCCTATACACACAGGATTAGTATTGCTGTACCTGGTGACCTCATGTGAATTGTAATAATTGAGTAGGTCGTCTGTGATCCTAATCCCGCGCGAATCAGCATTTCTGTGTTTTAGCCAGGATAGTTTCCCCCAAGGTTTTTAATTCCTAGCGCTTTTTTATCCATCTTCCGCTTTTACTCATCTTCAAGTCAATAAAATCGCATGCTTGGCTTATCGTGTTGTGGACTCGTAAACTGGTAAAGGGAGACCAACAGACAGTCACTCTGGGCATTTCTGTATTAGATAAAGATTTGGTATTGTCTGAAGCAAGGTCTTTGCATCTATTTGACTAACGTTTTATATACGGTACTGATGTTAATGTTACAAAGAAAATAAATAATGATTTTGTACTTCTTGATGGAAACATGAAGTCAGCATCTATTGTTAGCTGACCCTCCAGTCGAAGCCAACTTCCCAGCGAAGGAGAAAGAACAACAGGCGTCTACAGTCACTTTTCATGATTTTTCCAAGATGTGAAAGTTTCACAAGAAACAGATCCCTGACACACAATAGAAATCAAAATGCAAAAATGTCAAAACCAAACCTTTCATACTGCATGACCAAATATACACTATGTTGCAAAAAGTATTCGCTCGCCTGCCTTCACATGTATCTGAACTTGAGTAACATCCAATTCTTAATCCATAGGGTTTAATATGATGTTGGCCCCGCCCCCTTTCCAGCTAGCACAGCTTCAATTCTTTTTATGAAAAGGCTTTGCACAAGATTCAGGAGAAGAGCATTTGTGAGGTCAGACACTGATGTTGGACGAGAGGGACTGTCTCACAGTCTCCGCTTCAATTCATCCCAAAGGTGTTCTAGTCAAGTCAAGTCCTTCCACACCAAACTCGTTCATCCATGTCTTCATGGTTCTTGCTTTTGTGCACTCTTGTACAGTCATGTCGGAACTGGTGTGGGGTTGTTTTTTCGAGTCGAGCTCGGCCCCTTAGTTCCAGTGAAAAGAACTCTTAATGACTCAGCATACCGAGACATTTTGGACAATTACATGCTCACAACTTTGCGGGAACAGTTTGGGGGATGGCCTCTTCCTGTTCCTGGTGTGGAAGAACTTGCCTGACCTCCACAGAGCCCTGACCTCCTAAAAGCCTTCGCAGAAGAGTTGAAGCTGCAAAGGGGGGCGGGGCCAACACCATATTAAACCCTATGGATTAAGAATTGGATGTTACTCGAGTGTGCATGTGAAGGCAGGCGAGCCAATACTTTTGGCGATATAGTGGGTTCTTCCACAAAGGTGTTCCTCAGCCCGATTGAACCTTGGCAACTCCGAGTACTCATCTTCCCTGACCCTTATAACAGAATAAGGATCACAGAGGCAGTCACTGCTGTAATTGACTAAATCAATTACAAGTACAAATGGGGTGTGATTGGTAGCCGTACACACCGCATGCACGCACAGTGACAGAGAATCACTCGGTTTCAATCAGATTCCACAAGTCACAATGGAACAAAAGAAAGCGACTCGGAGTTTGCCGGTGCAGAGCGCGGCGTCCGGCCGCCGTCAACAATACAGCGGCAGGGAGGGAGCATGGCGCTCCCGCTCTCTCTGCACCCTGCCACTGGGTCTGATCTTATCTCAGCTGAGCTCTTGCACATGTCACACAAAGGGGAAATTTAGCTTAGGACCATGCCCTTCCTACTATTTTACACCAGCTGCCCAGGCAGTGAAGAGTTTAAACAGCATTCTTTAACAATTTGTTCATTAAACGATGAGAACAAAAAAGTAAAAAATCTACACAAATCTGTGTATTAGCTTAACATGCATCATATCAGCAACCAGACAAGCAGGGAGATGTTAAAGAAGCATTCGTGATCACATTCCTGATTACGTAATTCTCTCCGCTGAAGTCCGGGCACGCCTTTAAATCGACTTGTTCTCAACACTAAATCTGTTTGTTTTGTTCTGTTTTTTTTTTTTTTCCTCCACTTGGTATAAGTTGTCATACCTACTAACAGATTCCTAGAAAGCACTTGAACACAAGGATTCCTTTGTTATTCTGTTTATATGAACATTTGAATAGATGAGATCAGATAAGCTGGTATTTACTATGCAATTGATAAACAATACAGTACATCAATAAGGACGTTCAATTTGAACTAAAAGTTAAACGCTGACATGCAAAAGACATACAAAGTAGAGAATGAGTTATTTTTTTCTCTCTCTCTCTCCAGTTGATAACTTTTCTTTGTGAGCTTAAGGACGTCCTGAGAATCTAACGTGGTAACGCTCCGCGCACTCTGCATTACAGTCATTTCAGGTACAGGATTTTTTTTCGATGATCATCATCATGTGACTGACCAGACTTGTTCCTTTTGACAGAGCTCGACTCCGATGCAAACACACTGTGTTTCAGGTCACTGGCCTGCTTCTGGTTCAATCTAAACAGATAAATGAGTGTAAAATGTCAGAACGTGCCGAGCTCCTGCGGTGTACAAATCAAACACGGCATGACTCCTCCACTAGTCACTAGTCAAATGATCTTTAAAAAAGGTCATTAAATTTTTTTTTTTGATAGATAGGTATGTAAAATAGAATATAGACATAAGAAGATAGAAAGTGCTGTGAAAAATGTATCTTTTTTTTTTTCTTCTTTTTGCCCATTTGTAACCACAAATAATTAAGATCAATCAAATTTCAATATTACACAAAGATAACGCAAGTGAACGCAAATCAGGTCTGGCAGTAATCAGGACTGGGTGGAGCAAATAAAATTTAACTCCAATTTAATAATTTTCCTGTAAAGGTCTTCATGAGAGACCGTCTCATCACGGTGCTCGATGGGCTTTTTACACATGCACTTGACAATAATGTTCTTGCAAAAACTATTCCAGAAAGGCTGACCTCAGTGTCTTAAAATAACAACTGACTGTTGTTGTTGTTGTTACATAATTACCTAATTCCTTATGCGTCATTTCATAGTTTTTAAATCACCAGTATTGTTGTAGAATGTAGAAAAAAAAACATTAAACAAAAACAAAGAAATCTACAGGCGATCCCAAACGTTTCAGAGGTAGTATATAAATATGATAAAATAATAATGCAATCTTTTTGATATACGGTAAACAATCTGGTTCACAAAATACTGGTTAGAAAATTCACTTTGTCTCCAACTATCTATCTTAATGAGATCTTTCTTCTGATCTCTGATTTCTTCTGATAATGTTTTTAACTAAATCAGGCAAGGAAATGTATACTTGTCTTATGGTCATCATTATCTTGTGTACCAAATCTGAAGACGTGTTTGGCACAAGTTGCTAATTTTCTTCCTTTGGAAAAGCTTACATATGAGTTACAGAACAAATCTGATCTATTCTGGCGGATATGGGCCCCTTTGTGGGATTTACTTAAAACAATGAAGACCCTAGTTAGCCCTCACCTTCCTACTATTGTTTGTGTTTAAATGTTTAAACATAAATAACATATAAATAAAATATAATGCAAAACGTTCTTTATTTTAATTTTTGAGAGCTATGTGATCTGACAAACAGTTCCATGCTTGTCCACCAAAGAGTGTTTAGTTCTTAATATTTTCACTTCACATACGTGTACACGGAGAGGATGATTAGTAGGTAGTTGGATCTCTGAAATGTGAAATGAATAGAAATATTAAATATTAAGTTGAAGGTCAATGCTGTACATTAGTTGATGTTGCTGTATGTAGTAGAGCACTTTTGTGCTGGCAGGCCTCTGGGACAAACTGCACTTTTGTTTTTCATTTCTTGCGTCTCATCCACTTCCACGACTTCATACGTATTGTCCCGGTTCGCACTGCGTTCTACACTCGAGCAGATCGCTTCTTAAACTCAAAGCCACAATTCTGTATACATACACTGGGGGAAAAACAAACAAAAACAAACAAACACTCATCTAGAGTCTATAATTAAAGGATTTTCTGACCCCATACACAAAACCACAGCCTACAAAGCTAGTCTGCTGCTAATGTAGACTCCAATCTTAATAAAGAAAAAGCAGACGTCATGACGACTTGCTTTATTTCCATCAACACGTTCGAACTTTTTAACACCAAAAATGTATTATTTACTGGCAAAGCTCAACTTGTACAACAACCACAACAAACATTATAATTAAAGGTGCATTAGGTTAGATTTTACAGGACCAGTAAAACTTTAACAGTCAAATGGGTGGAGTCAGATATAACTTACCTTTGGCAATTTTTTACTTTTTCTTTTCTTTTATATATTTATATTAAGCTTGATTGAAATTCGACCTCAGTACACGAAGCACCGTCAGTAAAACTTCAACCCGAGTTATTGAAGATGAGAGGAGTTCGATGAGGTGTCTGTCTGTAAAATGACCGATACGAGGCCAATCTGAGTCCAAACTCACACTCTGGACAAGACGACACGTTTCCAAACTTATCTGTCAGCTTTTTCTGAAACAATGACTTAAATCAGTGTTTTACAAAGTGTAAATAAATACAGGTGGTCCTAGACTTACAAACATCCGCGTTTCCGCAGATACAAAAGGACCGGGATTCTAATGATTGAAATCAGAATAGGAGCTGGTGACGAAAACAAAAACCAAACACCTTTTACATTAGTAATTTTGAAGGAAAGGGAAGTAACCGTCAGCAAGGGGCAAAACATTCCTACTTCAAAAACGACATGGTATGGTTAGGCAACACAAGATATGCAGAAATGAAGTGAAGTAAAAGTACTGGTATTAACCCAACCATTTAGATCAAACATTTGAATAAAACTACACGATGGTATGTGAACTATGTACTCCGCGAACTCCCAGCTACAAAATCCTTGCCTGAAAAACATACCTTCAGTCTATTCACAGAAAGTGTGACTGGCCCCATCGATTACTGCCACGCCTCACAAATTTGCCAAGAAACCACAGTTAAGTAATACGTCACATGAGTAATAAAGGTGTAAAAAAAATTTACTTACCATTAAAGTCTCTAGGAAGATGTTTTAAAAAACACAAAATGGAAACAAAAACTATATATTCAAGAAATATATAGTACTAACTACGAAATTATATAAAAAATAATGCAAGTCGTCGTGAACAGAACAATAACGTCCCTCTGGAGAGATCTAAACAACTACTCAGGGTATTCAGACTGCAGGTTTAATCATTACTGTTATACGTTACGCATTTTGCTTCCAAAGAGTCATGGCCAATCAGGTCTTTTTGTCTCTCATATATTTATATATAGCAGCTTCAGGGGAATGTTTTTAGTTTGTTAAGCCACACAGTGACCAATGAAGCATTCATGCATTAAAAAATAAATAAAAAAAGCTAACTTAAGGCATGAACCAGGTAGAAACTGGTGCAGATGATGACAGATGATCAGGGCCGGTGATTAGTATACTGGTGAAGCTGAGTGCTGAGTGGTTGGATCAGAGGAGAGGGGAAATGAAGTCTTTGCTGAGGGTGTTTGCATAAACAAAAGATATTTTAAAAACCAAAAAAAATGTGTTCCCATTTCTCAAATTACATTATTGAAAGTAATATAATATGAAGAAATGGGGTGGGGGGGTGAGTCAAAACTCTTGCACAGTACAGTATCTTTGGCACTATGTACAGTATATTTATGCTGCAATGCTCATGACTGGAAATGGGGGGGGGGTCAAAACTTTTACACAGTACAGTATCTTTGGCACTATTTACAGTATATTTATGCTGCTATGCTCATGACTGAAAATGGGGGGGGGGGGGGGTGCCAAAACTTTTGCACAGTACAGTATATTTATGCTGCTATGCTCATCACTGGACATTCCACCTTAATTACGTCTCAATTCTGTTTTTAATTTTTATTGTTTATACATGAGGTACATTTTACAGACAAGAATTTTTTACAAATATTTTCTATGCAGTAAAATGTTTTTATTCTTATATTCATATTATTTATTTAAAATAATAAATTTATTTTCATCTTTAGGTCAAGGGCGGTTGTTAAAAAAAACATTTCACTGCATCTCATACTGTGTATGTCTGTGCATGTGACAAAAATTTTATGTAAATTTAAATTTACTGTACACAGAACGTGAGCTGGTTTTACCTTAAAACCCGGGGCACCAGGGCCCAAGGCAGCCCGTTCCTGTGGAAGAGCTTGCTCTCACGCTCTCGCTCTCTCTCACGATGCAGACCTGGACCCTGAAAACCACACACACACACAAAAAAAAAAAGCTTCAGTTGGTAACCACAAATCACATGCTCTAATGACGTTAAAACAAAAATAAATACATAAATAATAAAAAAAGAAAACTGTGAAGACGTTTACAGATTTGATACATGTTCAGCAGAAAATGCTGGTTGAAGTGGTCAGTGATCAACTGGACACGTTTGTGGAAGACGTTTGCTCAAAATAACGTCAGGAGATCACAAGCTCGAATCACGATGAGTACAGAGACGTCCGTGGCCTGGAGCCAAAACACTTCCTAGGAAAACGTTTTATAGGAACACTGAAAGACTGTTTTGTTTTATTTGGTTATATATCTATACAAAAAGGCATTGCTGCTAAATAATAAAAAAATATTACAATAAAAAATGTAAAAAAAAATTTAAAAACATAAAATTATTATTTTTAAATATTACAGTACCTGAAAAGTCAGTGTTTTCCTTTTAAGAAACTAAACATCCTTGATAAAACAAACTAACAACAACAACAAAAAAAAAAAAACAGTGTCTCAGAAGCGGCATCGTTTTCTTCTTAAACCTGAAACAGGTTACACAGACACAGTAGCACCGTGATCGAGTACCAAGTATCCATGGGTGCCTCAAACGTGCTTGCAAATGAAATGTATCTTGTGTATTAAATGTAGTCCTGTGATGTGTATCTCATCCGAATAAATCTCCAAGTACGCCGACGTGTTTTCCTGATTAAGCATGAAACAGGTTCCCGCCCACAGCGCTCATGTCTTTCCTACAGCGTGTTAAAAACCTGTTTGTAAAAGTGTCGATTCACGCTCGTCCCGTTCACCTGAGACTCAATCCTCTATAATGACGTCCTTCACATCAGCCCTTGAACCCGGGCTTGTTTTTAACCAAGCTTTCTTGAGCCTTCATTTTCCATCATAAGTCGCACCGTGTTACAGAAACTTTTACAGTTTAGTAAAGTTTAGTGACCCAAACCTTAATTCTGTACCTATTTATCTGTATGAAAAGTACACGAGAACACGCCAATGCTTTTATCGCCGACAAAACAGAGAGCATTCATCTCATAAACCACCAGGCTACGAGATTAAATAAGTCTCTGTGTGACCGACTAGGTCTTAATCCTAAGAAGAATTTTGGGACATTTTCATCATAATAACAGGAGTTCTTTTTTTTTTTTTTTTGCACAGAACCACATAATCCTCCAAGGAAAGCGGGTTCGTTTTTAGGATCGACCAGCGACATTCTGGTTCGCTCAGGAAGTTAAGCCACGCTTGGTTCGAGAACTCTTGCACAAGGGTAGTTTCAAAATGCGTCACATGTCTATCCGGCGTCCTCCTCTCCCCTTCTCTCCTCTGTGCATTTAAAAATCATCGCAGCAGCAAAGTTTCCAGACACACACACACACACACAAAAAAGCAATACAATACACCTCGATCAGCTCAGGAAACTACATTGAGCAGAAGGAATGCGCTAGGCTGTGGAGGGTGTTTGATCCTAGGCTGCACATCGTGTGTCGTAAGCAGAAAGCGTTTACTCGTCGACCTTCCAGTAAAAAAAAATAAATAAATAAATAATAATATATAGACACCCCACCCGGCCTCTGGCTGCAGACGGCGGCACTGCGATTGTTAATAATAAGCGATGACCTAATGACGGGAGGTAATAATTCATGGAAGCTTTCGGAGGAGCGAGGGTTTTGTAGCAAGGGCCGCTCGAAGCTAAATGAGCTTTCTTTATCGCTTCCTCTGCTAATCAGAGTAGGTTACAAGTCTTTTGTTCACGCACAGAGATACACAGATAGATTTCTTTCGTGCTCGACTACTCCAGTCTGTATGGTTTATGATTATTATTAATGTAGAAATGACAGTCGGCTTTATGCTTTTTCACTCGGCGATGATGACAAAGACCGCCTGGACAAGGCTGTTAATTCATGGAATTAACATCTGAGTGCTTGTACAGGCAACTTACAAACATTTCGAGTTGTGAGTTTCCACAGATACGAATGGACTGCGGTTCTATGAACACTTCATAGATGCGAACAAGTCGTGGAAGTAGCTCTCACGTGTATTGTACAAAAAAATAGACACAGTAGTGCACCAGGTACCGATATTTCCAATTATACGCAATATTTTCAGTGTTTAAGTGAATGTATAAAATGGCTAAAGTCTGGTATATTGTACGAGTCGGCCTCACCGGTTTCAATGACTCAGTCCGGGAGCACGATGATTGAAAATGTCTGTCCTGTAAAGCCGTCTTGATGGTGAATGATCCTAATTTCGGAAAATCCTCAATAAAACCCAAGTCACAGTCCAATACAGTGGAAAACAGCTGACAGAATTGCGTCTGGAGATTCCCCTCAAAACTTAGCTTGCAGTCTAAGTAAAGTCAACATCCGTGCACACTTGCTCCCGGAACAGAACTCGTTCGTATGTAAGGGATCAACCTGTATTTGCTGAGCGACCGGAATTCGGGATTAACGAAGAATTACCGGTACTCAGAGATCAGGTGTGTCCATGCTGATCAACAACAGGTCCAAGCACCTCCACGATTCACCCGGATAAAACAATCAATCAAACCAAAAACAAAGTTCACACAGGATTAGCACTTGTAATACACCTCACAGCCAAAAGAGTGACAGGTTTAACAGTGGCCACGTGAACCTGAACGGATCAAAAGTTCAGCTACGGAGAAAGCGAGCCGATGCAAAGTAACGTCTCTCTGGAAAGAAGCAAGAAGTTCCCAATAAACAAAAAAAACCCACTCAGAGCACATGATCTCGGATGACTTGCAGCGTCAGAGCCAAGAAAGAGCCCGAGACGAAGAAAACAAAACCACACACACACACACACACACACACACACACACACACACACACACACACACACACACACACACACACACACACACACACACACACACACACACACACACACACACACACACACACACAGCTGATGCCTTCAAACCCAAACACAGCTTAATATTATTACTTTTTTTTGCGCTCACTATACTGAGAACAAAGAGACTGTTTACAGAGGTGTTGTATGAGAGAGAGCAGAATTTCACCATAATTATTATTATTTTTTTAATTAAAAAAAACAGTGTGTGTGTGAAATTATGTTCGGGCTGCGATCCACGTCTTTGCCAATCTTTTAGCAAAAATTGTGTCAATGTTTGTGAGTGCGAGTTTCAGAAGCGATTCTGTAGCGTATGGCGACGCCCACAAAACTCCATAAAAGGTGATGCTCACATGGAGCTAGGTGCATGAAATGAGGCATCAGGATAAAGCTTGTTATTTTGATTCACTTCTGCACCAGGCAAAACATCATAATATATAATAATAGTAATTTAAGATATAAACTCAATCTTCTATCAGTCGAAGGATTTGTTACAGTCGGTCCTTTTGATTATACAAAATCGATTAACAATTAAATGCTTAATTTTGAACAATTAATTCACGTATTTGTGTCGGCCCACTTTTTTATTATTATGATCACTTTTTGTGGCATTTTAGTTTCATCTAAAAACATTAAATGACTCATCTGCACTTAATTACTCTTAAGGTACTTTTTGTTCCTAACAAACGTATTTGATAAACCTGTTTTGAACATCCTTTTTTTTTTTTTCCTTTCGTTTTTTAAATGGTACAGTATTTTACTTTCTTTAACAAGTTATTACAGGTCTCAGTGCTGGCCCAAAGTGTGTGTGTGTGTGTGTGTGTGTGTGTGTGTGTGTGTGTGTGTGTGTGTGTGTGTTAAGGCCTCAGCTGAAATACCCCACCTCCGTGAGATAAGGCACTTATTTATTTATTTTTTTGTTTGTTGTTGTAATAAGTCAGTCTTATTTCACTTCTCCTGCAAATGTGCTGCTTGTAAATGAGCTACTGTTAAACCACGCCCTCTAAGATAACAGCAGAGCCGGGTGGAGATGATAAACCGATGAAGAGTTGGTGAGGGATGGGATCTAAATGTCTAAACATGACCGTATGTCTAACACAAATTTTTTATTTTTTTTACCAATTAATAGGGTTTCACCTCAGATCCAATTCGATTTGTATTGCGATTCAGTACGCATCACAATTTTACAAATATCCCTATTCGATATTCCTTTTTTCCTCCGATTTTGTTACCAAACTTAAAGCAATTTATTTGCCCCTACCACACAGGATGCAGTGTTGCCTGCCAGTGTGTGAATAGTTAAAAGCGTACCACCTATAGGATAATAAAGGAACTGCATCATCTTACATTTCTTCAAAGGCAATTACGGCGGAACCTCGGAATACAAATTTGATTTGTTCCAGAGGCGAGTTCTCGTTTCACGATACTTATTTCTTACTGGAAAAGTTGTAAGTAAATGCAGATAATCCATTCCAGCCACCCAAAAATACTACCAATACAGTTGACCACCGCAAACCCCTCGCGGTTCAGAGTTCACGGCCTCAGTTTTTCGCGGATTTTCCCTCAGAACCGAACTAATGATTGTTCACGGAAACCTGTCACAATTTTGCGGAAACCACAAATTTGTGTGTGGCTTTATGACGATATACAACTTTTCGCGCGTTTTAACGCTAAACTATTAAGAACGATATAATTTACTAATTTTGTAACATGAAATTGATGGAAATTCAGCTGAATTTTCATATAAAATATAATACTGTATAATTTATTTGGTACTGTAGAGAGAACACAAAGCACCCGTAGAGGAAAACGTGGCTTAGGACGATGAATTATTACCGTAATTACCCTACAGTACTGATACCAAAGAAAACACGCTATAAAATATAACAGTACATATAGAGGAATAACATGGGTATTTTACATTCTAGCACTGCAGTAGACACAGCAGTACAGTACTGTACAGTATAAATTTTTTTTTTTTTTTTTGGGTAATGTATGATTGGGTAAGCTGTGCTTGAAATTAAATTAAAGTGGTTTGTGGGAATATTTAGAGTTTCAACTAGGGGTGCTCCGATTGATCAGTCGCCGATCATAATCAGCCGATAATAGCTTTGGGAAGTTTGGTCGGCAGTCTCTATAATGGCCGATATAGAAAAGCCGATCAGATGACGCAAAACTCGCGAGACAACTTTTTTGGGTGCTGCTAAAATGGCTTCACCGGTCTGGCAATTCTACGTGTTGTGTGAAAAAGACAATACATTAGCAATGTGCAACTTGTGTAACAAGCAAATTCCACGAGGTGGGAAGCAGCCAAAACAGTTTAACACCACGGACCTCATCAGACATTTCAAGGTTAGTCATGTAAAGGAACATGAGCAGTTTTCAAAGTTGACTAGTGCCAAGAGAGCAAAAGAATTTAGCAACTCGCGCGCCGCCACTCACTCAGCTGTCAGTAATTCCCCCATCTCACCTACTTTTACACGGTTTCGCTCGGTGGCCGTAAGTACGGTTCATCAAGATTCACCGCGAGTTTTGGTGTTGTGATTACGTTTCCATCTTTTCACTCGAAACATTAAACATGTTTAATTTTGTTGGAGGACCTTGCAGAACTTCCGGCGACTCACTTCCTACTTGTCTTTTATTTTATTTTATTTTATTTTATATAATCTACAGGAAAAGTTATATTTGTCGAGCTCTAAGCTGTTCCCAATTACTAACCAAGCACAGGCTGCTATGTTTTAAGATGACGTGTTGCACATGTTGCTTGCCAATAAATACAGTTGTCAATTCATGATATTCCTCTTCTTGTAATTTCAATAATTAATTTACATTGTTGTTGGATATAGTTTAATAAATAATGCTACATGATAAGGCTTCGAGTAGATCCTGTAATCGGTATCGGCCGTTACAGCTCTTAGTGATCGGGAATCGGTGATCGGCCTCAAAAATCCTGATCGGAGCACCCCTAGTTTCAACTATAAAAATTGGCATTTATAAGCATTTTTGGTGAGCACAACCAAAATACATGGAGGTTCAGCTGTTTTAAAAAAAATTATAATAATAATAATAAACAAAAAATTACATCGGTTTTGATCACATGCCGAAGGCAACATCGGTACCGTGGGTTGACTCCTTCGAAACAACTTTCGATACGGCAATACGGAACTCGATTTTTCCTCCTCCTAATTAGATATGAAATAAATCAAACATCAAATGACCCGCCTATCTCGAGATATAATTGATCACACTATCAATATAATAATCGCGGAATCGCCCCAATCCTAAAAAACGTTCGCTCTATCGCTCCTGAATGTGCTCTGGGATTTATTCTGAGGTTTCTGCTTCTCACTTCAGTCCCACATTTCACGTTCGTCTCTATTTTTAATCCGTACCACTTCGATGCGCGGCCCCTGGACGCATTGGAGGTAAACCGCGAACAGGTTCCTAAAGAGACACCGCTTTTTCTTGTTTGCTCAAGACAAACACTACCGAGGTGGTTTGAGTGACTTGCACCATGTCAGGACATTTCACATCCCGGCTAGGAGTGTCAACATTGGCAGACTTTCTGTTACACACACAGACGCACAAAAAAAGTCTTAGACCCGGTCTGTGAAAAGTAACCTCGGCAGCAGCTCAAAGCACGCTCCTTCAAATCGCTCGTGTTACCCGGAGTCTGAGAGAAGAATGCAGAAAGTTCGGTGTAAATCTAACTGTAAGGATCGGGGGGGAAAGAAAAAGCATTACTGTGTAGTTCTATGTGCGTAGTAGAGGAAGCGAATGATTACAGATGTCTATCTAAAAAAGTCTTTACTCACTTTATTACTTTAATCAATCATATTTTAATCTGATATGCTTCTTATTTCCAAGAAAAAAAAAAAAAACTTCTGCATCCTGTTACGCAAATTTAAACACTAATCACAATTTAGTTTCTCCAAATCTCTAAATCTCATCTAAACAATCTAACAAGTTACAGGAATTTATGTCATCAGGCTCTTGGACCAAATACAACTCGTATACCATCATTCCGGCAGCTTGATTTTCTTTTCTTTATGTTCTGCGCCTTTTCCCAAACACGCTTTGTTTGTGTAGAATTAAATAAACTTCCCCTGAACTTCCCTTTGAGGAAGTGCATTTTCCCAGCCAATCAGAACACAAGGAACGAAAACATGTCTGGGACATGCTAGATAGATATATGGAGATATGCAGGTAGTCCCCAACTTGCGATCGAGTTCTGTTCCGGGAGCACGTTCATAAGTCGGATTTGTTCATAAGTCTGACACCTCTACGCCACCTACGTGGAGTCAGCGCAGTTTTGCAAAGTATGAAAAGTATGGTTTATAGCGTTTCACCGTTTTTTGCAGTTTTGCCGTAGTGATTACATTTCCAATCAAAAGATTAAAACCATCTGAACCGCTTTACAGGATGGCCATTTTTATATCATCGTGGTACTGGACCGATTCATTGAAACCAGTAAGGCCAACTTAATTGTACCTGGACAGAGCATGAAGTGAAATGTCTGATAGCAATTTTTGGGGAAGCATCAGTCAGTACAGGCAAAGCTAGATGGAGTGTACACAAACAGGATGATGTATGAGGAAATCTCTTGCTGCATGCGAGCATCCAGCATCGTTACCACAGCAACCAATGGCAGTTAGGTCAATAAAGTGTCGGATTCGGGTTGCAGTCTGAACAGAGACAAATCCGATTTGATTACTTTCAAACAACAGTAAAAATTAAAAAACTAACAGACTAAAAACTAACTAGTCCTTTTGCATTAAAAGGACAGATCTTTCAGATAATACCAATTCTCAAACCATGCTCATTGGTCTGAGAAACTAAATAACTCAAATGTCACGTTTAGTTTTGCCATCTTATTAAGTTAATTCAGAAAGCTGTATTTGATTAAAGGAGTTGTGGTCCAATTCGGACATTAAAGACATCTTCACGATGACGTGACGCCTCACAGGAGCACCTGACCTTTAACTATTTATTTTTTAAATAAGCATAAATCTCATAATATGGTATTGGGTAAGCTTGGCGGGACTAGCGCTGTGTGAGGGAGTGGGGTCTGGCGGGAAAACACTCATTCATGTTCATCTTGGTAGGGTAATCGAGATGTATGATTTCAAACTTTAATAGATTTAATAAGTTAATAAATTACTTATTGTATTGTGGAATATTGTGTGAGAGATAGAGAGAGATAGAGAGAGAGAAAGCATTGATGTCGAACGAGACCAGGGCCTGGAAAAGTGGTTGAACTTTAACCTCATCGGTTGTGTACCATTTCCGTTTGACATTTCTACATTACATGAGGTTCTAGTTCACTCGCTTAGGTTTGTGTTTATCATCACTAATATCTACATTGGTAGCGTGGATATGGCTCGAATAGCTATTCATTTTGAAGTGCTAAAAATGTATATTCATTTATTTCAAACACCTTCTCAGGTACAGTAGTACTGATCGGCATACGAACAGCCCCGCCTTGCAGATTTTCGCCTTATGAACTAAAATTTTGCAAGAAATTTGCCTTGGCATGCAAAGCATCTTCGGCATACAGGCGACCGAGCTTGTGGCACATACTTCTGGTCGTATATACATCTGGTAGCCGTTCAAAACTTTTTTCGTTAGTCGAAAAATCAAGTAAAGCCAGTTTACATATTTTTGTGAGGGTTTTTTTTTGGTGCATTTTGTGCAAGATTTAGTGAACACATAGCACCATGGGTCTCAAGAATCTCATCAAGGACGACAGGAAGAACAAACGCAGCCACTTTCAGTTTGAGTTTTAAAGCAGCCGGTGGCAAGAGGAATCATAAATTAAGGTTAAGTGAGGTTTAATGTCTAATCTTTTTTTTTTTTTTTTTTTTTTACTTCATTTACATGTCTTTCTTAAATGCTTTTTATATGCACAAATATGATTATAGTGTTAGATTAGTGCGATATTTTTGGGGGGCTGGAACTGATTATCTGCATTTATATTATTTCCTAGAGAGAATATGTTTCGCAATGCCATTTTCCACTTTAAGAACTCACCTCCGCAACAGGTTAAACATGTAGTGAAGGAAATATGCGAGAGATAAAATTCCACTTAAGAGATGCAAGTAGCTAAACATCTTTAAATAAATCATACATCTTCACACCAGCAAATTTACACCTAGGTATCGTTATAATATCGTATCAGGTGCTCCCTGGTTATCGCCGTTCCAAAAAAAAAAAAAAAAAACACATGAAGATCAAAACGACTTGAGAGAAACAGTTTTGTCTTTGACTTGCAAGTTGCATTCCTTAATCACATTCAAGTTCATGTATCTCTCTCTCTCTCTCACTGACACGTTGGGATTTATGGATTTTTTTCTGCTTTTATTAGAATCAGGAGATCCAGTTATCCCTCTCTTTTGAACATACTGTTTTTCAGCACTTCCCATGGAGGATTTCGTCAGTGTGATCTGGCAACCCTGGGTTATTTTACACAACACTTAAGCGTACAGTGGCTCTCTCCCTCAAAGTAATGTGTGCGCGTGTGTCTGAATGAAATCGTAAGATGGATGAGGGGATAGAAATCCCCAGGGATCACCCGATACGATATCATGACGATACCTCAGGGTCGCTTTTACTTGTACGTATTGCGATTCTGTCAGTATCACGATATTACAAACATCCCAGAGTGTATCACAGTTCTAAACAAACTTTACAAATAATCTGCGCCAACCCCCTACCCTTCCCTACAGGATGCTGTCCTGCCCTCTAATATGGGACGGTACATCATAGTCGTGAATGGTTTTGGGATAGTGTTGTATTACTGAACCTGTACAGCTTCTGGACCAGTATGTGGTGTAGGTACCAGAAGGTAACACAGCACAACAGCAGCATGACACAGCTCAACATCAGCACTACACAACACACAGCTCCCAACACCACGCATTTTACCTGACCACTGCAACACTACACAACACCATAAATTATACAAAACACCACAAACACTATACCACATACAGCTCAACGACAACACTTCAGCAACACGGCACAACACCACACATCATACCTGATCATCACAACAGACCAGAGCAACACTTCAGCAACATGACCCATCATACCTGATCATCACAACACCTCAGATCACACCTGACCACTAGAGCAACACCACACATCATACCTGATCATCACAACACACCAAAGTAACATGGCACACCACCACCACCACCACCACCGCACATCATATCTGACCACCACAACACTACACAACCCCACAGAACCAATACGACATGACACACCGCACAAACACAGCTCACCACCACTACATACAGGCACACACAAGCTCCAAATGACGTCACGGTAATCCTCACGCTCATGAACACGCTTTTGGCGCGCCACAGAGCTCCAATGTCTTAATGAACTGAGAGACATGAGATGGAGTGATGAACGAGGCGGAAGTTGGAGTCACGTGGCAGTGAAACACACTACACACAGCTCCATCAGAGACCGCTCACGCTGAGGTGTGTGCGAGCGCGCGCGCGCACGCACGATCGAACTCAGCATGTAGCGCTCGCGCTCTGAGCAGGCTAGCATCCGTTCGGCTAATAACTCCTACAGCCGTCTAAATAAACAAACACCCAGACACGTGTGAGTGTGTCTATGCTAATGATTAGCTCAAGCTAAGCTAAAGACACTCTGAAGACAGACAGCGATTATGTGTGTGTGTAGCCTTTATAGCCCAATCTCATACCTGACACTGGGCTCGAGCGCGCGCGCGCGTGTGTGTGTGTGTGTGTGTGTGTGTAAATCAGACAAAACACCTACCCAGCACCACCTGGACTGAAGATCACCTTAAAGCCATGATGAAGCGCGGTGTTGTTCCTGGAGAACCCACCACACACACACCGAACGGTGGAAACGGTTGACAGCGCGTGCGATTCCGAGCCGTGTGGCTTTGACTGCCTTAAACTGGATTCGTGCGCGCTGCACAGGAAGTGACGCACAGGAAATGAGTTCACACTTAACCGCATGGAACGAGCGCGCGCGTCAGACTGGTGTCGTGCTGAAGGAGCGTTCTAGTCGCAAACTGGATCATGCGTATTTCTCCCATGCTTCATGTCCATCGTTGTTTTATTTCCGACACATTTGGGTAAGACCCTGCCCAAATGCACCTAATGAACGCTCCAAATCCAGATGTCTTCCCCTTCTGCTTTCATGAAAAAACACCACTCACATTAGGAAGGACTTCCATTAGATTTTGGAGCACTGATGTTGTGATCAGAGCTCCAAAAAATACTCAATGGAGTTAAGCTCCAGGACACTGACTGTTAACGCACTCTATCTTTCTCTCTGTCACATTGTGCACTTGAGCTACCAGTGATCTAGACCCTCTCTGCCCTCCGGATCTGTTTGACTCATCTTATGCTTTGCTTCTAGTTGGAGATCCCGTTCCATGTAGGCCTTGTGTGGTCTGCTTGGGATGCGTGTGGTGACTGGAGATGGTTCTACTTTACCACAAAGATGTTCTTGATCCTTGGTCCGTTCCTGTGTGTATGCATGCACATGGTCCTCCAGAATGGTTCGGTAGTCCTTGGCAGTGACACGCCCATCTAGCGCAAGTATTGGGGCTAGGGAATGCCATGATATTGCAGCCCAAATCATCACTGGTCTACCCCCATGCTACACTCTGGGCATGCAACAGTCTGGGTGGTACGTTTCTTTGGGACTACTCCACGCCGTAAGTCTCTCTCATGGGAAAGACAGTGAAGGTGGACAAATCAGAGAACAATACATGTTTCACATTGTCCACAGCCCAATATTGTGTGTGGTGACTGGAGACGGTTTTACTTTATCACGAAGATGTTCTTGACCTTGGTCCTGGTGCTTGGTCTCGGACAGCTGTTCCCTAGCTGTCCTGTAGTTTTTTTTTAGTCTTGCACACAATTTGGCACAGGTTTTGCACCAGATGCCCTTCCTGACGCAATCCTCACATTTTATCCGGGCTGGGGACCAGCACTGCATCCTGTGGCTGGGGTGTGGTCATTGGGTGGGAATTGACCACTGGCCTTCGGTGTGACAGGCGAGAAAACTACTAATGATTCTGTAAAGCTATTTTTGACAATGATCATTTTAATAAGCGCTATACAAATAAAAAATGCAATAATAAATAAATAATACATTTAATAGCTCAGGACTGAAATTCCTACAAACGGTTTTGTACCTGAGCTTCCAATAACAAAAGTTTACTCTACACAACTTGCACATCTCCTGTTATAGTGAATTTCCAGCCACCTAACACTCTGCAGATAAACGGCATTAAATCCCTGATATCTGATTTTAGTCTGGCTCCTCGCAAGGTTTGTTCCTATTTCCACCTAAGAGAGTTTTTAGTTAAATCAGGTGGAACATTGATGCTTACTGATCTTGCTTCATCGGACTTTAATCTGTTTGGTCCCCTGAAACCAGCACTACAAGGACGAAGATTCACTTCTGATGAAAAAGTGAAGACAGGGCTGCATTTGTGGCTCACGACTCAGCTTAAACCATTTTTAATGAGGCAATACGAAAAGCTTGTTGACAGATGGACAAAGTGTATCGAAAAGCATGGAGAATATGTCGAAATAATGTATTTGTATTTTCTAAAAGTTTATTAAAATACAATCAGCAGCCAGAGTGCGGAATTTTTTTTTGGCTCACCCTCGTATTAATGCCTACAATGTTGAAGCCAGGAAGCTTCTACCAAAAGAAAAAAAAAAAACACAATAAGTACATATTCACATATTAAGGACACACACACACTACATTCCTGCTTACACATCAGGGTCATGATGTAGCATATTACCTGCTATGTTGCACATTTCTTGTTATGTTGCATAATGCTCAGTTACACATAAAATCAGGACTAACTTGCACTTGGGAACATGGAAAATCACACTTCTGCTGACACACACAAACATTTTATTTCACACTTCATGTTTCACTCATATTGCTGCTAAACACCATATTTTTATCCTTCTATATTTTTATGCCTCATAGTTTACAATTATATTTTGTACATTCTTATACTTTTATACCTCAGAGTTTATTTCTTTCCTTACAGTCTTCAAATTCTGCATAATTTATCCATTTCTATTTTAATTCTAATTTTAACTATATTTTTGAACTTTTGTAAATATTGTACATTTCCAGCCTAAATTTTTATAATTTTGAAAAAAAAAAAAAGTTTAATATATTAAGAAAAATTTTCAAAAAATCTTTGTTATATCACTTTTAATGAAACCTTCCATTTTTTATCTAATTGTACTCTTTAGTATAATTATTTACTAGTAGAGAAATCTTTCTATTTTAGGTCACGGAAAAAAAAAACATTTCAGTGCGTATCATACTGTGTATGGTCGTGTAGTCTGTAAATCCTGTGTAATTTATATATTTCTATTTAAATTCTTATTTTATTTGATAACTTTTGTAAATTTGTATATTGCAATATTGTACATATTTAGTTTTATTGTATTATATAAGGAATGTAAGGTGTAATTTTTTTTTATTTTTAGTGAAAATGTAGTGAAAATGTTGAATTTAAAGAACCTCATTCACACGTGCAGTTTGAGATGGTGTAATACTCGCATCCAGTCTCTAATGTACAAACAGAATTCCATGCATTTCAGCTGGGTCACTGGCTTTATTTCCCACGTTTCAAAAAGAGAAAATAAACAGACCTTTTCAACAGCATGTTGTCAAGTAAAGCCCAGCAGTGGTCAGTAAGGTCATATAGGAATCTATATTTTAGATTCTTACAGTCTATACTTTGTTCAGGTCCATAAATCTGATTTGACAAGCAGCATACAGAGTGTGCTGATGTTTACTGTAGCTGAATTGATCTGTTCCTGTGTGTTTATGCATGCACATGGTGATCCAGAATGGTTCAGTAGGCCTTGGCAGTGACACGCCCATCTAGCGCAGGTATTGGGCCTAGGGAATGCCATGATATTGCAGCCCAAACCATCACTGGTCCACCTCCATGCTTCACTCTGGGCATGCGGTGGTACGCTTCTTTGGGGCTTCGCTACACCGTAACTCTCCCGGATGTGGGAAAGACGGTGGAGGTGGACTCATCAGAGAACACTACATGTTTCACATTGTCCACAGCTCAATATTTTAGCTGCTGGCACCATTAAAACCGGCGTTTGGCATCAACACTATAGCAGCCAAATTAATTCTGCAGTGAGTTGGGCAGCTGTGGTTTTATGTTTTTTGGATACAATCCGGATTAGCACCTGGACATCCCTTTCAGTCAGCGTCCATAGTTACTCCTGTTGGATGTAGTTCGTCCTTCTTGGTGGTATGTTGTCATTACCCTGGATACCGTGGCTCTTTATACATCACAAAGACTTGCTGCTGTCTTGGTCACAGATGCGCCAGAGAGACGCGCACCAACAATTTGTCCTCATTTGAACTCTGATATGTCACCCATAATGTTGTGTGCATCGCAATATTTTAAGCAAAACTGTGCTGTTACTCTGTAAATGAAACCTTCAACTTTCACACTCTGCTCTTCCTGGTGGAATCTGCAATCAATGAAGGTCAAAATTTGCCATGAAACCTCCAACACTAAACTGGCCAGTGTTTCAGTTTCATTGTCCAACCTCTATATGTATGTGTGTGTCTATATTCAACACAAAACATTCTAACTCTAGCAACAGCTTGTTACAATAAAACCTGTTATTACACTTACTACGGGCTGTCATCAGGATGTGTGTTATTATGGCAAACCACAACACTCCTCCAGCCGTGGCCTTTTAGAATTCTTTTTGTTTTTGTTTTTTCGCATATCTTAGTTTGGAAGCTCGGATACCATAATCCTGAAGCAGATAGGGTTAAGGGCTGTGCTCAAGGGTTCAACCATGGTAGCTTGGCACTACTGGGGCTTAAACCCACAACCTTTAGATCAATAACCTACAGCCTTAACCATCTGAGCTACAGTTGACCCAGAGAGACGTTCTAAAAAATGGCTATAATTCTTAATTAGTTAATGATAAAGCTAAAAATCTACACTTCAAACATATTTCGGGAACGAGGGAGAAAATTGTGTCTTCACACAAATACTTATGGATCTGACCGTTCACTATATTTTGAGAGAGAGGGAGAAAATTGTGTCCAAATACTTTTAGGTCTAACTGTACACCAACGTGACCTTAAGCCAGTGAGGTGGTCCCAACAGACCTTTTGTTCAAAAAGGGATTGGAAGGAGCCAAAAATAATTCCAAAATCTTAGATATCCTGAATATTTCAAACGATGAAAATATTTAGATAAACGGACAATAGCTGAAAATAAAAAGGAGATTTACTCTGAATTACGGCTCCTTGGAACCTTATCAGTCATTTGATACATCCCCGATCCACTTCCACAATGTGTTCGACAATCTCTAATCACGACATTGTCCCATTATCAGACTTTCTGGGAAGTCTCCTTGGTACTCATCTGTTAGACAAGAATGACACGGGCACAATACAACCAAGTCACCATGTCAAAAGGACAAAAATGGCCACGGCGATGACTAGAGGGACAGCTTAAAAGCCCTGGTCGTCTGGTCTGGCTCTTATCAGAGGCTGCTGGACCTTTCTGCAGTACAGCTCAGATAAAACTGCCCGACTATCAAAATACAGGAAAACCCCCACTGAACTATTAGTCCTGTGAAAGGGCGAGATTGTTTTTTATTAGACTAGTTTATTAGACACCTCCCTGAAATAATCTGTTTTGGCTCGGACTTCTTATGTTTCGGCTTTTGGCGTGATCTCATTATTCAGTGCTGTGGCATGTACAGTAGGAGGAGGACATGTGTGACAAACAAGAATAATGAAACAGCTCTCTGGAAAAAAAAATAAATGCATGTTTCGAACTTCTTGTAGCCCATCTGCCTGACAAAAACATGGAAATATGGACCACATATGTCAAGATACAACAGAATATAAACGTTTACTCTTATTTATTATAGGTGATATCTCGTTAAATATTAATGTAAAGATAAATCTCCTGAGAATCATCCTGAATCATTTCAAAGCATCTGAACGTTAGTGTCAGGATGGGTGATCAGGAAACCTCCAGATCGGCGTCATTAAAGGCGTTAGAGCTGGATTTCGTGTTGGACTTTGACCTCTGGTCTACCGTCCAGTCCTGCAGAGGGAACGCGTCCATTGTTTGCTCGTTTTTATTCTGTGAACTCCACTGGGAAGGTGTGTCCTGAAAGTCCCACTGCAGGAATGCATGAATGAGAAAAAAAAAAATACTGGAGGGTTAGTGGTATGTCCGGAACGGCATATCGAGCTCAGCATATACTGTAAGGCATTTCACCCAAGGGCAATAAAGCTGTGTGAGGACAACAGGGATGGGATGGAAATCATTCCTACCAGGGACCACCCGATACAATATTATCACGATACCTAGGAGCTGATTAAATATCCTGCTTCGATATAATTTTTTTTCAGATTTCTAATCACAACCAGTGTTAACGTTCTAACAATTTGAACTGCAATAGCACGTCTAGTGGATCGGACTACTCAGGCTAGCTTTCACTCGCCATGTGCATCAGTGAGCCTTGGCCCCCCATGACCCTGTCGCCAGTTCATTGGTTTTCCTTCCTTGGATCACTTTTGGTATGCTCTGACCACTGTGGCCTGGGAACATCCCACAAGAGCTCCAGTCCTCTAGCCATTACAATTTAGCCCTTGTCAAAGTAACTCAAATAAGCAACTCCATAACTGCAGCTCTTGTGTGATGTTCCCAGGCAGCAGTGGTCAGGGCATACCAAAAGTGATCTAAGGAAGGAAAACCGGTGAACTGGTGACAGGGTCATGGGTGGCCAAGGCTCAATAATGCACATGAGGAGCGAAGGCTAGCCCATGTAGTCTGGTTCAATAGAAGCGCTAGTGTATATCAAAATGAGAAAAGGGTTAAGGCTGGTTCCGATAGAAAGGTGTCAGAAGACACAGGTCATTACTGTTTTGGTGGCAAATGGGGGACCTACTCAAAAAAAGTGTTGAATCCATCCCCCCCCAAGCTCTAAGGAAGCCGTTAAGGCAGTTACTGTAATTTGACATGGAACTATTTTGGAGAGGCAAATCAGTGCAAATGCGGTTCAGTCAATTTACAATCGATGAATTCACCATGTATGAAACAGCCATGAGATGAATAACTTCCTAGCAGGCAGAGAACCAAAGTAAAACCCAACCAAAGTTTAACACACTTGGTGGCGTTGCACAACATGAATGATAATCATTTTGGCTGAACTGATTTCTGCGGAAATGTAAAATGTAGCAACCAGATGAGCATATAACCAATCTTTTTACAGCTATTACAAAACATACATGGCCATCCAGTCCGTGTCAGATGTTGCAACACAAGGCACATAAGGCTGAATTTAAAGTTCAAGTCAAAGTTCGTCTAGATAAACTTGTGTGTGGAGCGCAAGTATATGGCCAAAGGTTTGTAGACACATGCATGTAAACATTTTCTTTTTGTCCAATCTACTGGGAAGTTTTTTTCTTTACACTAGATTTTTTGTTTCTATTTTTTTTTTTTTTTTTTTTTAAGCTACAAGTGCTTAAGTGAGGTCGTTGTGCAAGGAGGCCTGGGGTGCATTCGGTGTTCCAGATCATCCCAAGGGTGTTCAGTGGAGTCGAGACCGTAGACTGTATAAAAAGAACCGGACAAACACTCTGTGACATCATCCATAGGTTTCCATACCCTTCATGTTGTCCCGTGTTAAACTACGTCGATTCCAGTTAGCGAGATAGCAAAAGTGATGCATAGCAGACTGCTAGTGTCATTTAAATTGGCCATGCCCCTCATTATGCATCATTGTATGACTTATACAGTTATCATGGATGGGAAATCTAGATATGGAGATCGGTCTGTAAAAGTTTTGTCTGTTGGGTTTTAACAAGTGGTGTAGCGCTGGAACAGGATTGGAAGGGAAACGGTAATGCCGCAGGATCCAAAGACATTCAAGACCCACTCACCTACTCATTTGCATCCTGCCTCAGTTGTGAGCTGCTTTGGAAAAAAATCCTCAGCTAAATGAAATGTACACTACATGTGGATGTAAATAATATTGGCCACTCAAAAAAATAGCAGAGTAATCCGAATCCCTGTAGACCTTATAGCCGTTTGCCACAGCTTACAAATCCAGCTTTTCTCAAGGATTAGCGTGAATGAAAATCATTTCCAGACACAGTGAAGGAGAACTTTGAAGGAGAGTTACCTGCTGTGTGGTGGTCATGGAAGCATGGCTTAGAGCCAGGATAGAGAGTTAAAAACACAGGGACTTTACAGTAGTTTACTTACAGTACAGATCAAACGTTATAGAGATTTTTGATGTACATCAGCAACAACTCCGCTTTATTCAGGCCTGGTTTAATAAAAAAAAATTATTATCCAGTACCGAATGACAGACACTGTGTACAAATGACTAAGAGTCAAAATTCAGTCACGACTACAGTGCAAAAGTTGTGCAGGAGCAAGACTCTGGCCTAGAGCTGTTCCTCAAGATTATTGTTGTAGGAGGGGACAGCACGAGAACCGAACCCTGGACTGTAACCTGGACTCCAGAGTCCTTGCGCTTCTCAGAGTTTTCACATCGTTTGCTGTTTTCCTGTTTAGCCAATAAAACAAAGTTCAATTGTTTTCACTTTGAGCAATTCACTTTTGTTAGTGATTAAATGACATCCTCAATAGCCAGACATTCTTGAAAGGAACAGCTTGGCTGTGCCAGACATCGCGGCACACAAATAGGATTTCCTGTTGCACTAAGAAAATCGAGATCACGAACCAGTGCTTTTAAGGCACTGCATCATCATGCGCACGAAGTACAGGTTATACTGTATGTACAGTGTATACCGCATAGTGGAGGTAGTAAAAGTTAAGCCGAACATTGAAGTCAGACACTGACTTGCTTCATCTGTGTTTCTGAGGATTCAGGATGTGAAAAATGATCCATTGTATAATAATGGATTTAATGGGGTTTCACAGGATGTTCAGAGTCTGGGATATTTTTATTCTCACCAAACCGTGAGCAATATGGTTCCTTTGTGATTTGTTTTGATAGCACCTTGGTGTTCATCACTGTACGTTCTCTAACTCTACAGCCTTACGGTAACAGATGTAATTATACTGAGATCACAACTCATTAAACTCACAATAGAAATAATAATAATAATAATAATCTTTAAAATGCAGTATTTTCGGAGCAGTTCTTCAATTTGTACACAAGATGAGTAATATTCTTTTTATACAACAAGCATTTGCCAACAATTACAGTTATTGGTTAGCACTGTGGCCTCGCACCTCCAGGGTTGGGGGTCGAATCTCACCTCTGGTCTGTCTGGAACCTGTCTGGTATAGGCTCCAGGCCCCCTGCGACCCTATATATTGTATGATAACCATAAACAGTTATGGATAGATGAATTACGTTTTCAACCTCTTAATGTTATGAAAAGGCTTCAGGTTGAAGACGGACCAGTTTCTGTTTCCATGGTAACGTGACAAGCTGGCTAACAGACACACAAGAATGACATGAACCAAACATTGTGTCAGAATATTTACTGACTCTTACACGCACCAATATTTGTTCGTAATCAAAGGCTATTAATAAGTGGATTTTAAAAAATCATAATGGTGTTTATCAAAGTAAAATGTGAAAATGTATATTTATTTAACATTTATACATTTATGGCAGGAGTGGCAGGTGTCAGTGCTTTGGCGCAGTCAGGATGAAGAGCCTCACGCTTTTTGGTTTCTCTGTTAAATATATATGCGGTACAATACTGGGTCTGGCTGTGCGTCTTGAGATAAGAGTGCTCTCTTCACAGCCTGCATGCCTCTCGGCCTGAATGTTCATGCTACTCTAATTCTGGTGCGTCTCAGACAGGATCCAGACAATAATCTAGAAAGTAGCAATTTTTGATGTTTGCTCTTTAAAAAAAAAAAGTCACAATGAAAATATGTAATTATTTTAAAGCTCATAATGCAGGGTTTCATCATCATTACCAGCCTACACACTGAATAAGAAGAACGTGAGACTTCGTGTCCTTCTGTCCAAGCCGACATCACGTCAAGCGATGGTTGGCCGCGATGACAGTAATGTTACTCTGGCAAACTACAGAGTACAGGCGTGTACGCACACTGGCACACACTCATGATACCCCACTGACAATGACCAGTCAGGGTTTGTAATTAAAGATCTGGAGGAACCTCACCAAGCATGGGGAGAACATGTAAAGTTATTCATGTACAGAGCCTGAAGATGAGATTCGAACCCCTAACCCCGGAGGCACAAGTCGACAGTGCTAACCATGACCCAAATCTGATTTTTATATGCAATCATAAAACTATAAATTTTTTGATCCTGCCAATCTTATTCGTATTGTCTTGATTCCTTGCCATGAGTTGAACAGTAGTACACACTTGAGACACCATTTGTTCACCTGCCAAAGACTTTACCGCCATCTACTGGCTGAAAGCTTATACAAAGTTTAACATTTAAAAAAAAAAAAAAAGGAAAATGTGCATTAGCTTTAAGTAATATTAACCTATTTATCATACCTGTAGGAAATACAAACTCTGCACTTGGATCTTACACCAACACAAAAAATATGTAAAATATTACAATCTGGATTAAAAAAAGAATTTGCTTTGCCTGTCAGTTAAATGCACTTATGATTTCCACATTATTCCCTGACAAAAACTATCCTGCCATCTGCCTCACATGTTCATCTGCCCCATGACAGCTATTCTAAGTTAAGAATTCAAAAATAGTCAATTATTTATGCTTCTAACTGTGGGGTTTGGTGGTACCCCAGGAATCCGAGAAAGTACCTTGCGTCTGTACACCTGCTTTCTATATAATGACTTTCATTGTCAGTATTACAGGACCTGCACTGATCAGGGTGTGGTTTATTGAAAAGGGGGTTGCTAACCTCAAGATCAGAGCTGAGAGGAGACGAATCGGAAGCGCTGCTTGAGGAATAACACTCATCCACCCTGATCACCTTCTCAGATCCCTTCAGAGGCTGGCTCTCTGCCGAGTTCTCCTGAGGGACGGTAACCTCCTTTAAACACACCTAGAAAACAGCGAAACACATCAAATAGTACCGATGTGCATCAGTATTAACCAGGAGCTCCAGTATATGAAGCATCGTAGCATGAAGCTCCAAATATTCATCACGTTTAATTACTGTCTATGATTATAATTATTGTAGTTTAAGTTAAGAAAACTAGACAAGAGATATACAGAAAGAATAGATTTAATTATACACACACAGCGTATTTTTCTACACAAACCTTTCGAATAGCATGATCATCTATATTTCCTGTCTTAGGCATTTTTGATGCGCTGCTCTTCCAGGATGAAATATGCTTTCTAGGATTTTTATCATTAGATGTGTGATACAGGCCAGATGTAACTGTGCCCAAAAGGGACTCCATATCTGAATCCGGTGCTCCAATGTACTGCCACTTAAAGTAGCTTCTGTAACATGAAATGAGCAAAATCTAAAAAGTTCATATAATTAAAGATTACAGCAGGAGTTAGAAAGTACAAAATTATTATAAAAGGTATAACCCCAGCTCACTAACAATAAGCTTGGATATGCGAAGAATGAAGAATTTCACTGTGCAGTAATGTATATGTGACGAATAAAGAATAAACTTAAAAAAAAAAAAACTTATATGAAAAAGATACAGAGACATCCAGAATTGAACAGCACACTCCTGAGAGAATCCATGGCAGCGCTTTAACAACAGACTCCAGTCGTGAATCATAGAGCAGTATGGCAGAGGCATAAAGAGCTCCGGCCAAAGCACGAAAACATCGTGAGGAAATATGTGTTGAAGTACTCATCTCTCCTTTGTTCTGCACGATGCAAAATTAGACAAAAAAGACAAAAGTGGATTTGAGGTCATTTGAGGTCATCCAAATTCCAATCCAATATGAAAAGCTCATAACTCACAGCTTTCAGAAAGAATGGAATTCTGGAGGTCCAGCTAATAGCGAAGGACAGAAGCCCGAGCACATAGCCAAGCAGTTCAGTTTGGTCCTATTGTCAAAAAAAAAAAAAAAAAAAAACCACAAACCACAACCACTTGAATACACTCTTGGGTAAAATTAAACTGTTAAGGAAAGCAGAATTGCCCCAAGGCGTGCTTTATTGTGAACCACACATGGTGCTGTGCAGGTAAGGGAGGATCAGGTCACTCACCTGTATAATGACATTCAGCAGCTTCCTGCTGTTCGGAGAACCGTAAGAGACCGTTTGCATGAGACATTCACGTATATCCACGTAAATACATCCTCCCATTCCAAACAGCAGACAGAGTACGAGAACGTTCTGCCTCCTTCTTCTACTTAACATTCTCACTCTCCGTTCTAGAACAAGACACAAATGCACAACCCATTTACAGTGGCCAAAAGTATGTGCACATCTGACCTGCTTTAAACTTTTGCAACACACTATTCCCTAAAATGTCTTTATGCTAAAAACTTGCTGGTATGACAAAGCCAGCTCCATGAAGACGAGGGCAAAGACTTTTTATAAGAGTTTAAGTTATTACAAGGTGGTATCACAAAGTCGCAAGACTAGTTTTGTAACAGTCACAGAGAGCACAGATCCTTGGGGTGTATGGGTACAATCCTGAGATGAAACAACAGTCTACACAGTGAAAGAGCTCATCATCTCCATGACCGAAAAAGGCGAGGCAGGTCTGCATCTTGACCAAGTGCGTTCTCATCATCTTTTACAATAAACGGTCCCCAGAGGTCAGTAAATTCTACTGCCAAGTTTTAAGGCACCTGAGAGAGAACGTCAGCGAAAAAAGCAGAGCTTGCAAACAGAGCTAATCTGAAAACTTTTTTGATACCACCCCATATGACATCAAAAACAAACCAACATTAATGCCCATGGTATTGGAATGGGACGCTTAATATTCAGGTGATCCTGCTATTTTTATTGATCACTTATTATTTAAAGAAAAAAATAATAATAATAATACGCACATAATGAGGCCATCTTACCAGCGTTGGAATCAGACCAGCAACAAAGAGGCAAAGTGACAGAAATGAATTGCACAACATCCAAAGCTGTCATCATCAAAGCCATAATACGCTACAAAGAGAAATTCAAATGAGATCAAAGGAAATTTAAACACTGTTAAAGATGAACAAAGGGAAATAGACTTGCTCGGTTTGGTTTTACCTGGATATTTGACTGATTAGAGAGAAAAGCTCCAGCAAGGTGACACAGGTCTCCAATCAGAGAGTACAACACGCAGTCTGCAGCATCTCTCAGCTTAGGCCTGCTGCATGCAAGCCTGGGGGGAGGGAGAGAGAGAGAGAGAGAGCAGATAAAAGGACGCACGTGCACATTTAAGCATTTATTATATACAATATTAACACATTAGACAGTTTGTCTGGAATTGACTTCTGGGATCAATAAACTATCTACCCATCTACCTATGACTTACATTAAGTAGGAAATGATGAGAAATGAGGCGGAGGTGAAGCCTACAGCTGTGGAAACGCCAACCTGAGAGTCCACGTGACGCCACAGCTGAGAAAACGCGCTGGAAAAGCTGTTTTTATTCATCCTTTTGTTTTTTGTTTTTAGATGAAACTGTAATGTAAGGTAGATGGGTGTGTGTGAGGTGTTAGGGGTTCAAGAAATACTCCAAACAGCGCGCGCGCGCACACATACAAACACACACAAACAGGAGACATTGACGTTACGTGTGTGGCACCGAAGCGCCCGAGCTTGTATCGAGCAGAAGGGGGCGTGTCCAACTGAAGTCTCGCTGCGCGGCGTGTGGCGGTTGCCTGAGTCACGTGACTGCCGCCAGTCCTCACGTGACCGTCTCGTGCACATGGAGTCTCTTTTCTGTGACTAACTACAACTTTACTTGAGATTTAAACTAATAATAATTATAATAATAATAAATCAAGATTCAGGGAAATTAAACCGTTGTTTTGGCATTTCACAATGAACTTTACTTTACTTCTTGCTTTCTAATACTGTACTGTATATGAAGAAGGAAAATGCACACAAAAACATTTGCTTCATATTAATGACCTCATAAACCTCATAGTACTGGTGGCATGATGGTCGTTTTGGTTAGAACAGGTCCTGGGTTCGATTCCCGCATCGGGGTCTGCATGCGTGGAGTTTGCATGTTCTCCCCGCGCTTGGTGGGTTTCCTCTGGGGTTCTCCGGGTTTCCTCCCAGAGTCCAAAGACATGCAGATTAGGCTAATTGCTGTTCCCAAATTGTGTGTGAATTTTGACCGGAGGTAATAACACAGTCGTACAAATTGGAATAAATACAGTGGTCATCATTGGCCTCCACAGTCCCTAGTTGTGGATCCATCCATCTAGTTGGGCTAGGTGGATGGATCTATGTAAACTCTCATATAAGATATAATATATCCTTTTCTTTCCCTCCCTGTAAGTGTCAGTTTTAGATAAGCATTAATAATATATATATTTTTTGCAATTAAGACAAAAAAAAAAATCACAAAAGTAAATTGCTAAATTATTCCTACCCCTTAAACTTTTTCACATTTGACAACAAATCTACATGCAATTTATTTGGACATTTGTTGTTGTAACGTGACAAAATGTGAGAAAGTTCAATGGCTACATAGGCGTGTTCAAGTCAAACCAGGACTTTTGATTGTGCAGAATACCAAAACTGTTATAAGAGTAAAAACTCCATTTATTTCTTTATATAATCCCCTGCTACACTAATACACTTATCCCAGTGTTTCACTAGTGCTTGGATACCATCGGGGTGGAAACTTTTCTGTCTGCCGTAACCATGATCCGACAGCCTGCTTCACGTCTGAAACGCTTGGCTTCCCAGGAACTCCTTTAATGGCCCAAACATGTGGAAATGGCTTGGAGGATGTGGCAATAACTCCCAACCCAGTCCCTGTAATGTGCAAGTGGTGTTAGTGAATGATTGTGTGTAGTTTCCACAGACAGATGCATTTCTTCCACCAGTTTGTCAGTCAATTTTCAAGGCTCAGGCAGACGACTTGTTGAATGTTCACGGGAACAACTGCAGTGGGCTCTGAATCACTTTGTCCAGGATCGTCATTCATGGATGTACGGCCTTCTTCAAAACGTTTGCACAGTTCAAATATTTTACGTCGGTTAAGAGTCTCAACACCGTACTGTGCTTGAAGTCATCTGTAAATATCAATCTGTTTAACGTTTTCATTAATAACAAATTTCAACACAAGTGCCAGTTCTGTATTCTATACCATTACAATTTCCTCTTTACTGGAGGAAGAACGATGGACAAACCTGTTCCAGCAAAACAATGCTAATAAAAAAAAATAGAAGAGAATTATTTAACTCCAGTAAATAATTAATGCTCATTGTTTTGAAGTTCACATACTCTGATCAGTCAAAACATAAACATTAGTCTGTTTATCTGGTGGAATGGTGAAGGAAATAGCATTTATTTAACCTAAAATAGTCATAAAACTAACATTTGAGACATTATAAATATGGGTGTGTCATTTATTATAAATGCATCATTAATACAAAATCACTTTGGATTATGCACCAATGTTACTTTTTTATGGTGGAATTATGAATGAATTCTCAGAACGATGTCCTTTATTTAAAAGTTTCCCCATCATGACAGTCAGTCTCAGATAGAGACAGTTGCATTGTATGTTTTTGTCCATCAGCCGAATCAGGGTAACGTTCAAGCGTCCAGGTGTTTATTGAGCCTCCTGACTTTCTCCTTCTTGTTCCTGTTGCCGTGTTTCTTCCAAGGCTTCCCAGCTTGCTGTTCTGCTCCTGCTTTGCTCTGCGCTTGCGGGCCGCTGCCGGGTTTGTAGCCCATCACCATCTGCACTCCTTTTGTCAGCGCTCGGACGTTTTCCTAGGAGGCGGAAAACAGCACATGTAAGGGAAAAATGTTTATTCGATAAAGAAAAAATTTTAGTAATAAGTTCAGAAAAAAACTAAATGTACCTGATGAAAGAAGGTTTTATCGACAGTGTTTTCAATCTGTTTGACTTTGGGAGGTTTACTGAGACATGACGATGGACCGCTCTTAATAGTTTGGTTTATAAATTTTAAGTGCTGAGGCTGGAAGTCTTTAGCGTTGATGAGGGGAGGGGGGTGACAATAGAGCAGCTTTCCCTACAAAGACATAAATTTTTTTGGACACAATATTCATTAATTTTGAGGAACAAATTTGGAATTGGAAATGGACATAAATAAACACTCACGCTGACGTAGTCTTTCAGGACATAGCGGGCTGATCTGGACTGGTCAGGCTGACCGTGTGCTGTCATGAAGCCCCTCATATCTGAAACAGACACATTTACAAGTCAACTCCAGACAACCAGGTTTGCTCATTATTTTAAGTCACAATAGGTTGTGGCCTACATCCATAAGCTGAAAGCAGTTCGTCAGAGGTGGGAGGGCGATCCGGATCTTCGTCCTCTCTTGGCCTGACGATGTTGATGCCGTAGGTTCCCTCCAGCACGGCTCGTGGGATCGTCTGACAAACGTACTTCGGTTAAGGGGTTCAACCTAAGTGTTATTAATTAAGCGGCACATTAAACATTGGCAAGAAATCAAGGCTAGAGAGAGGATATGAGAGAGATAGCCGGGACGTGGTCGCGCATCTGGTCGATGGGGAGGATCCCGCTACAGATCATCTCGGCTTTGGTGGACACGAAGGAAGGCATGACCAGACCAGGGCAGTCACACAGGCAAAGCTCTGGTTCAACAAACAACGTCTGAAACACACACAAACAGAAATATTTATCAGTAACCGATTCAAAGGGCTGACTAAAATAAGTGTATAAATACATACATTTTATTAAAGAAAACAAAATACAATGAACAATAAAATAAAACTTTTTTGTTTTGGTCTAAAACGTTTTTGCTTTCCTGGGAAGGTCTTCATAAAAGCCAGTTTCATCATGGTGCTTAATGGGTTTCGCAAATGCACTTGACAAGACAAGACAACAGCTGACCTTCATGTCTTAAAATAACAACTGACTGTTCGTGTTGTTACTTAATTACCTAATGCCGTATGTGTTACTTTTGAAATCTCCAGTATTGTTCTAGAATATTAAAAAATGAATCCAAACTTTGGAAAGTTGATAGTAGAGATGTGAAGGAAAACATATCATCACACTGACTATAAAATAAATTTTGTTTAAATTATTCTTTAAATTTATACGATTTAATCCGACAGGGTAAAATGTTGCAGTTCCTCTATAATCCTACAGGCGGTGCTCTTAACTATGTACACATCGTCATTCAGCAGAGTATCCTGTGTCGTAGACGCAAATTATTTAAAGTTATATATTTATATATTTAAGAAAAATATATATATTGAATTAGGATATCAATAAACTGACATTAAATGTTTTTAAATGGTTTCTAACAATAACATATTGTAAAAAAAAAAAATTACATTGATGTTGATGGGTAAAGTGAAGTAGATGCTTTTGGTCCTTATTCACATTTATAAAGTAATGTAAGAAAGATTCATACGGTTTATAACCTTATACTGAGTACCAACTAGGGATGGGAATCACCATGGACCTCCTGATACAGTGCGACCAAATTGTATTGCGATTCTGTTATTAATCACAATTATATAACCATCCAGTTCAATATAACTTTTTTTCCGGATTTTGTTAAAATTCTAAACAAACTTTGCAAATAATTTGCTCCTACCATACAGTACCACACCTCTCTGACAATGTCTGAATGGTTTAAGTGCACCACCTGCAGGATTATTCAGAAACAGCAACATTTCACAGATTCCAACGCAAACAGATACAACTGACATAAAAATTTAAAAGATTTTGGAGTCAGTGTGACAATACATGAACTGCACACAAGAAAGAATACAATACAATACAGTATTAACACTAATGGTTTAAACTCTTTAACCTCTTAAGGCCTTTTCTTGGCATTTCTGTGCATCACTTAACAAAAGTCTCTAAATGAAAAATATTGTGGTTAAGGTATTCAGAGGTTTAAAAAAGTGCAAGAATCTCGTCTTTTAGGATAAAAAAAAAAAACTGCCTGTTTTAAATTGTATAGTATAACCATTTTAATAAAACCTTACCTGAAAGTGCTTGGTGTGTCCAGGCGTGGCCGACACGGAGACTTTCTTATTCCTAAAGATGGTGTTGATGGTGGAGCTTTTCCCGACATTAGGGTAACCCACCTTAAACACAGAGATCAAATCCCATCAGGCTGATAAACATGTTTAACACGTTTGTGTGTACAAGTTCACTTCTACATTCACACTCACCAGTCCTACAGTGAGCTGTCCCTCCTTACACTTTGGCCCAGAATGTGCGGATTTAAACATTTCGAGCAGCTCGTCCTTGTGCAGCAGCCGGCTCGAGTTGTAAAAGGAAGCGCGATCTGAAGATGCCGTGCGCTCCTGTTTCTCCTCTTCGTCTCCCGATGCCTCGGAGCAGGTCTGCCAGTCTGTCTCTGAAGTACAGTCCTCAAAACAGTCCTCTTCCTCATCATCATCTTCCTCTTCGCTCCTCTGCCGTGAGCCTTCGAGTGTACTTGGCTGAACTGACGCCTCCTCTGTGGTTTGCTCGCTTTCTGGATCACTTTGCTCCTCAAGGTCATCGAGATGTTCTCCCTTTAGCATGAGACAGAAGAAATAGGATTTTTTTTTTTTTCAAATAACGATTTCTAATCTTAATCAGTGATGTACGTATGGTATCTAGAATAACAAAGTTCTCACCTTTTCTTCAGCTTCCAGGCGCTGTGCCTCGGCCAGCGCAGACCAGAACACCGCTCTTATTCCTTCATTTTGAAAATGCTTGGCCCAAGCACGACGCTGCTCCCGGGTCAGCAGATCCGCTTTATTCAACAGCAGCATGTTCACCTTGTGATCTGAGACCTCGTTGACATATTTCTCCTAAAGGGCGATTAAAACAACAGCAAAGTTTTCCAGTAAAAAAGGGACTTTAGCAAATCAACGCTGGTCAAATTCCCTATGAAATGTACTCACTAGATCTGGACAGCGGAACAGCAAAGGGTTTCGGGCATCGATGATTTGAACCACGACGTCACTAGAAAAGTAGAAAATATAATATGTTCCAACAAAAAAACAAATATTTCAGAGAGTCGTTATCACTTATTAAATTTTGTTAGGGAAAGTACCTTCTCTCGATAACTCTCCAGAGCTGCCTCCAAAAATCCAAGTTCCTCTCAAAAGGGGTAAGAATCAGCTTCTGTTCCTCCTCCAACCTGACAGGGCAAAAAAAATAATAATAATAATTTAAATAACTGTTTGAAATAAAAAAATAATAATCGAAAGTGACAAATAAGTAGGCGAATCAGAAATGAGCTCCAAGACCTTGCCAGCTCTCGTCTCCAGGTCAGGAAGCTGTCTCGTTCGGCTTGCTGGAGGATTTCAGGGCTTGTGTTCTCGTCCCATTGTGGCCTGAAGGATATTACAAAACAAAGGAGTTTTATACAGGAGTGAGAAACTCATAGCTTTGTTCCATCAGAAATCCCTGTGCTAAAGAAGTCACCATAATGTTGTTGTTATGGTAACTGGGTAATTAAATTATTATAATTTTTTTAAATAAAATTTTTCCAGATTTTCCCCCATCTGTCTTCAGAGCACTCCCACATAGCGCGTTTCATACTCCGAGTCACATGACGTCTCATCTTTTCGAACTGCTTGCTCAAACACGGCGCAACATTTGCATAAAAAAAAGTTTTTTTTTTTTGGGATGGGGAGGGGCGTTTACCCAAATATTGAAGAAACACACAGATATTTAGTCGTCATTTAACGATTGACAGACATCTAGAGGAAGTTTGTCCACCACCTAGGTGCCAGAACAGAAAAGAGTCTAGTTGCACGTCTTCCCCGATCCCTGAGAGATGGTAGGACCAGGCGAGCAGTGCTGGGGGATCAGAGGGAACGTGGTGCGGTGCGAGGTGTGATTAAAGCTGAGAGTTAAGTGGGTGCTGGGCTGTTTTTTAATCTTCGTGAAAAGCACCAGGGTTTTGAATCTGATGGGAGAAGTGAGGTGGTGGTATCGGGTTGTGAGTTGAAGTAGTCCAGTCTTGAAATAACAAGGGACTGAACGAGCACGGAGTAGTCTGTGAAGAAAGAAATGGGGGGTGTTTTGGGTATACCCCTCCTTCATGCAGGAAGATAACACTGAATTTCACCATTTGATCCAGGAAGACGGAAAGAGTGAAGCTGATTGGTTGGTTCTTGTCACATTTTTAAAAATATACCTCACACGTTATTTCAGTCATTTGACCTTGCTGTGACCTTAAACCTGCTGACATGAACTCCAGAACCCTTTGTCCAAAAGCAGAGCCTACAGACATACAGTCACCTGCGTGGGATGCGGAGGAACTGTCTGTTGTCTTCATGGAGTTTCTTCAGTCTCTTGGACTCTTCTGATGTCAGTACGCCACACCTGGCTTCAGCTGGCACGAACCGGATGTTCAGCTTCTCTGAAACGTCACAGCACGAGAGTCAGACACCCTACTTTACCAATACTGTATGTCTGGATAGAGGAAGTGGAGCAGAAGGATCTACCTGCTGTAAATTCTGTCCCTGCGAGTTCGGCTGTGGCGAGAAAATCATCCAGAGAGCTCTGCTCAGTCACAGACTGCAAGTTCAGGCGACCCCAGTCGTATCCATCGTTCACTTCACTGGTGTGGAGCTGATGAGAGAAAGAGAGAGAAACACATTATACAAGTAATTACGTTTATAATAAGAACTACATCACTGTAGAAACCAGAACAAACTTCTGCCTGAGCCATGCTGTTGTATAAAAAACACACACACACACTCAGTCACACACTCATTCACACACTACAGACAATTTTGGGTATGCCAATTAACCTAACCTACATGTCTTCGGGAGAGGAAATCAGAGTAACCGGAGAATCCCCACCAAGCACGGGGAGAACATGCAAACTCCATGCACACAGAGACGGGAATTGAACCCAAACCCTGGAGGTGCAAGGCAACAGTGCTAAGCACTACACCATCGTGCCGCCAAAAACTATTAATAGGAAATAAATATGAATAAAAAAAGAGAACCAAAATAGAAAGTAAATTTTAATAAGAAAGAATAATATTCTATAGAATATAAAATATACAATACAAGACAAATACAAAAAAAAATCTAGCTGTACAAATAGGGTGAGTAAATGAACGTGTACAAACATAAAAACAGAATTTAAAAAAAATTTAGTGTGGAAATTAAGTGGGAATTTAAATAGAAATGTCCGGCAAATATTCCTGAAAGTGTCTTATTTAAAGTGACTTCTGTCCAACCGGTCAAGGAAATGAAATAGAAGTATGTAAATGTGCAGGTGTGCATAAGTGTCCATGAACGTCCAGAATGAGTGCAAAGAGACAAATGTCCAAATGTCTAAAAAACAAGGGAGTTTAGAAGAGGTTTGAGACGGCAGTCTAAGAGGTCTACGACTGATCTGTTCCGTGCCCAGCAATGATCGCTATGTTTGAGGTTAACCACCAGTCCTGCGCCATGGCAACGGTAAAGCATCCCGAGACCATGTTCATGTGTGGGGTCGCTTCTCAGCCAGGGGACTGGGCTCACTGGCAATTTTGACTAAGAGCACAGCCACGAATAAAGAACATCCTCAAAGAGCAACTTTATGAGAACTTGTGTTCAATCCTCAAGACATGGTGGACAAACCAAACCCCAGAAACTCTGACCAACTCCAAGCACTGATTACATTAGAATGGGCTGCCATCAGTCAGGAGGTGGACCAGAGGATGATTGACAACATGTCAGGGTGAATTTCTTGGAAAAGAAGAGTGAACGCTGCAAATATTGACTCCTTGCATAAACTTAATCTAATTTTCAATACAAAGCCTTAGACACTTATGAAATGCTTGTGATTATATTTCAGTATACAAGAGTAACATCTGACAAAAGGATATAAAAACAATGAAACTTTGTGAAAATTAATATTTAACACTACAATCACACTCCCTACTGACTTAAGCTAATGTAGCTAACTGATTAGCAAAGGCAGAAAAGATGTTTACTAAATAGAAAAAAAGAAAAGTCCAGTCACTATCGTACCCACGTGTCGTTTCTCCTGTGTCCTCGGGCTGCATTCAGTCTCTCCCTCATTAAAGCTTTTCCTAAACCTGTCCCGTCTCCATGGGCCTTCTTCTTCCCCATCCTGTCTAACGCGTGTGTGTGTAAACCTCTCTTACTCTCCCTCAACACACAACACCAACTAATAGCCTCATGTGCGTGTGACCACGTCCCAAATGCCCCTCGGTGTAAATAAAGTGCCCTACGTAGGGTGCACGCACGCTGTTATTTCCGGCTCAGTGTAGTGCGCATGTGCAGTAAAACAAGAAGTCATTTAGGACTCAAGGGAAGTCATGTGGAACGTTCCATTTTGTCAAGCAGAGGGGTGTGTTTATTGATGCCGCTTAGCAAATAAAAACTTTATCTGAGGTGAATGTTTTGAAATTTGTTTAAAGTAATTATTCGAAATAGTTTTGTTCATAATTGTTAAAATAACCCAATAAATAATATAATTATTGAAACAAAATACAACCTTTTCTTTTGGTTGAGTCTTACGGTACGTGTCACTGTTAATGGTGTCGTCTGAAAACGTATACTTCAGAAATATGGTTCCGGTTTTGCAAGTCAAATTTAAAGAAATATTCATATAAAACGCCAAACAATATTTAAGCGATTTTTGGCCATCCTAAAAAAATACAAGGAGCTAAAAATGTATTTAGTGTTGACATTTTTTATATAAAACTATCTTTTAAAAATGGTTTCCACCACTTCCTTTTTAACATTCGCCTACCGCCCTCTAGCGTTGATTGATGGATGTTTTCTGTTAACAAAGTGAATTATTTTGATGTTATAAACTCTAATTCTTAGTAAATATGGTGTATATATCCAGTGAAGGGAAATTGTAAAGCTACTGCAAACAGAGAGGCACCCTGTTCAAGTGTGTGCTTCCAAACTTTTTGCCAAACAGCCACATTTAGAGCTGATAGTCAGGTGTCTACATACTTTTGGATAATGTCAGTATAGGATACTCATGTTGAGAGAAGGTTAAGTATAAGTTTGCTTTCTGTATATATTTTCTAGGAAGATAAGAAATAGTTTAAAATATACAAGAATAATTTTTGGTACATATTTCACTGTCACTCATGTCATTTTGTTTCTAAAAAAAAAAAGTAAATAAAAAAAAGAGGCAAAACTAAGAAACCTGAAAAAAAAAAAAAACCCATGTGGGAAAAACATTGGACTGATGTCACACTGGGTCAAATCAGGGACACTTGAACTGTGATTTAACAATACTACTACTAATACTACTGCTAATACTAATCAATATACGTTGCTGGTCTTTCGGATGCTCCTGTCGATGGGTCGCACCCAAGTTGGCACAGTTTTTATGTCGGATCCCCTTTCTTATGTAACCCGTCCATCTTATCCGGGTTCTGGACCGGCACTGATATATAAAACTGAAATTCTCTTTGGCTAGTGGGTGTTTGCACAGGTAGCTTTGTCACAGGCGTTTCTATGAGTTTCTAAGCATGTTAAGACTGCCAAAAGGGCCCGGATGATGGGAAAAAAATCCTTAGAAGAACAAGAGGAAGGGTGTATCAAAATCCATTGGGTGTGTTTTTGCAAATGACCCAAAATAAGGTCCGGGAGAATAAAACCCATGACATGCAATGTGAAAGCTTTTCAGCTTAATGAGCTCTAAACCAAGCTCTGTACTGGGTTATGCATGCATACATGAAAATGTATATAAGCTATGCAGCAAAATTTCATGATAGGTCCCTGAAGCACACGTGGGGCCCAGATTCTTCAGCATCCTAATGGCAGCAGATTCTAACCTGTCTGCCAATTTTCATGACTTTTTTAGCATGTTCAGATGGGGGGGTTGGGCAAAAAAAATCCTTAAAAGAACATGAAGACCCTTCACACACTATGACAACATGTTGATAGCTGATGTCGTAGCAGCTGGACCCCATAATTCACTCATTATGACATCAGCACTATTAAAACAGCATTATCAAAGCGATGGCAATGACATCATGTTGATGTCACAGGGCTTGAGCCCTAATGACCGCTGATGTCGATGGAAAAACAGAAGGCTTGTATTTTGGGCCTGTAATTTAAAAAGGAGGAGGGTGATAGAGGAGAAAAATATAGACACGGTTGATCTTAAATGAAATGAAATAAAATCAGAGAATAGCCATGTAAATTAGTATATTAACCAAGTAAAACCATACAAAGTTAATCCTGTCTGAATAAGGCTTAATACACAGTAGTACAGAAAATAACAAGGAAATGACTGTGCTACCTCTTATGACCTGTAGATGGCAGCATTACCTTGTTTTTAATAATAATAATAATAATAATAATAATAATAATAATAATAATAATAATAATAATACATGAAACCAAATCACATTTCTAGATTTAAATGCAAAGCTTTTGCCAATTAAATCAGAGCCCCCCCCCCAATAAATAAATACATAAATAAAATGGATTGTATAATCTATCTTAACATCTTATATGATGCTTTTTCTACAATTGAACAACAAAAAATATATATTTTATTGTTGACAATATATTACATATCAAGTGTTGTACTTGTTTGATAACTCCTCAGCATGTGTCCTAAACATAGGCTTTATTTTGACTAGCACAAAACCAGCACAGAGGGGGGGAGCAGGAAATTTTTTAATTTTTAATATTCTGACCCATACATAATATTCTAAGAAATATTAAAGGTACAGAAAGTCCATGGTGTGAAATATGGACATGCCTAAGATCTACCAGGTGTCCCTGAATGTCTTTTCTGGTCCGTTCCAGGGACTCCAGTCCTCCCCCTGTGAGAGTCTCTGACTTGGTTCAGCCCAGTGTATAACTACGCGCGTCTTGGTTGGGGAGGTTAGTTGACGGCTCCTGAGCATGCTGCAGGAGGGACAGCTGATAAACTCTTGGTGTTGGCGGTACCTGATAAGGAAGTGAGACACCTTTGAGACATGCAACGCGCCTCGTGAGACACTTAACGCAGTAGGACGGTTCTTCTTGGAGTCGCTTTGGCACAGCCTGCGCACAACCTGACTATAATGTTGCCTTGGAAGAAGAACAAGTTCGAGCTGATCGAGGAAGACAAGCAGTCCAAGCACAAGGGCTACGCGGTGAGTCTGAACTACTCCGCGCTCACGACGCTGGCCAAGGCGTGTCCGGAGAGCGCGCTGAACCGGGTCGGGAGCATGTTCAAGTCCAAGCGGAAAAAGGTGAAGATCACGAGCGAGGACCCCACGTACACGGTGCTGTATCTGGGCAACGCGACGACCATCCAGTCGAAGGGCGACGGGTGCACGGACGTGGCCGTGAGCAAGATCTGGAACAAGAGCGAGATGGGGAAGAGCGGCACCAAGATGCGCCTGACGGTGAGCGCGCACGGCGTGCGCATGGTGCACGTGGACGATCAGGCGCGCAGACCTGGACACCTTTACCTTCTGCACAGGATCACGTACTGCGTCGCCGATCCGCGCCTGCCCCGGATCTTCGCGTGGGTCTACCGGCACGAGATGAAGCACAAGGCGGTGATGCTGCGCTGCCACGCCGTGCTCGTGTCCCGGCCGGAGAAGGCGAAAGCCATGGCGCTGCTCCTCTACCAGACTTCAGCCACGGCGCTCGCCGAGTTCAAGCGGCTCAAGCGGCGCGACGACGCGCGGCACCAGCAGCAACAGCTGATCGGCGAGCAGACCATCCCGCTGGTGCCCATGCGCAAGCTCCTGAACGGCCAGTGCTGCTACAAACCTCCCGTGGAGCGCAGCAGGAGCGCGCCCAAACTCGGCTCCATCACCGAGGACCTGCTCGGGGAGGAAGCCGAGGAGAAAGCCACGCAGTGCGAATGCGAGGACGTGCTGGACACGGACGAGGAGCGCGCCAGCAGCGAGAAACCCGGCCTGTGCCAGCTCATCAGCGACCTGGGCGAGATGGGCATCGGGAACGACGTGCGGACTCTTAAAGCGGACCTCAGGGTGACCAGGTTGCTATCCGGTGAGAGCACGAGCAGCGAGTCGTCTCTGGAGAGCAACCACGATCCGGCCGCGCTCGGGTCCGACGATGCGGACGCGCGCAAAGCTCCGGAGGTCGGCTGAGCCGTGGGTCAGGTCCCGGAGGAGAACCATTACTCGATTGTAGTCCCCATTTTTATTATTATTTTTTTTTTGTGCCAATGTTATTATCATCCGTTTCACTTGAAAGACACACAGAGAGAGAGAGAGAGAGAGAGAGAGACAGCGCGCGCTTGTGCTCTTCCAGGTTTGGAGACTTTGGACTGCATGAACAAGCCATGTTTCCATCCAAGCCTTCTTATCTAAGATGACATCCAAGTGTGTGTGTGTGTGTGTGTGTGTGTGTGGTTCTTATTATGGGTGAGCACATGGGTTTGACAGAAAGTTAACATCTAAAATCAGATTTTTTTTACATTGGGGGAAAAAAAAATCTAAATATACCTGAGGAATACAAAGTATTCAAATTGTCAAGGGTAATGGAGATAAAATATAAAATCTGATTTTCTTTACATTGGAATGCAATTAAAGGTAATAAAGGCATTCTAAAATATTTAAAATCTAGAACAAATAGCACAATTGTCATATCCTTTGCATTTGCATAAGAATAATGCACATAATATAAAGTATAAATATAATATAATATGGAAGTGCTCATTATGAGACCCTGGATTCATTGTTGATTAATTGTTATGGAAAGTGTTGCTGAAGGCTGCCATGTCTAGCAAAAGTCGAACACTGGAATTCACTTTCACGTAAAACAGAACCAAAGTCAGTGGTTGCCTGTTACACCTCCTGTGTCTGTAGCTCAGGCAGTAAAGTGTTACAGAAATGACACACAAGTAAGGATGTGACATGTTTGGCACAAAAAGAAAAAAAGCACGGGTCACAGGTATATTCATGATGGTTTTTGTGGTTGTTCACTTGGTGGCAAAAGGTTAACTTGGAGTCCCAGCTGTAGGGAAAATGAAACCAGGGCACACAACCGACCTCAGACTGAGGAGCTGGGACAAGGAGTTACGCCTGCTATAAAAATACTTAACATTAAACAAAGTTTTACATTCAACATTGTTTACCCAAGTCATTTCCATGATGGAAATGATCCTCTTTTAAACAATAACAACAACAGTCGTAAATAGATGTGTCTACACGCGTTAATTGGACGACTCACTTCAACTATCCGAATAATGCTAGCTATGTTCAGGACATTCCGTTTTCTCTTCCTTTTTTTTTTTTTTTTTTTTTTTGCACTGTTGTGTATCTACTTCGTTATGTTAATGATGCTGTATGCAACATTGTTACATTCTAAATGTTCTTACACAACAACATAAACAACAACAACAACAACCACAAAAAAAAAAAATCAATGTTCTTATCTTTGCTGTGCAAAAGAGAAAAATATGTAATGTATTGAGATGTAAATATTCATAATATGTATTATTTTTTAAAGAGGTTAATGTCGTTGTTTTTGTGTATCTTGGAAAAAAAGGCCAATAATAATAATAATTATAATAAAAACAAAACAAACAAACAAAAAACCTTATTTTCAATTATTCACCTGCTTATGCTAACGTGTAAACATGAGCGATTATTCAAGTGGTGGTACTGTACCAAGGTGGGGATGATGTTTTAGTGCAGAATGCAGACTGTCCAGATTTGTCACATTACACATTAACAGAATTCACACAGAGACTCTGAGACTGACTTGCACATAGCAGTGAGCCTACACAGTTTCTCCTCAGGGCAAAAACTTACGGTTCATCTTTGATGCCGCTCGGTCCTTCGAGTCCTTTCTGCAGATCATGTTACCTCCAGCTCTGCAACATTCCTCTTCTCCGCCCGTTCCTCACCCCACACACACTCACACACTCACACACACACACACACACACATGCATTCGTCACCTGCTGCGTTGATTACCGTAGTTCACTTTTAACCGGTCTACCACATGAACTGCTGCATGAACTTAAACTCATCCAAAAGTCACCAAAGTTGTCTGGATTATAATGTGAATACAGATTACACCTCACACCTTTGTCTCCCTATTAAATACATAGGGTATAGAGTGTAAAATTCTCCTCCTCACTTTTAAGTCACTCTAATCTGTTTTACAGCCAGTTTTACACCTCCTCTCGCACTCTTCGTGCTGGATTATTAAAGCTCCTCTTTACACCCCCTGCCTGCCTTTGCCCATGGGGTCTAGTGCCTCCAGAAAGCATCCTTAATATAGACTGTTCACGTCTTAAGACCCATTCATACACAAGCTTTTATCCCACATGCTGCACTCTAAACTTCATAACAGTCAACTGGTTTATCTAATATTGTTTTACTATTATTTATTTATTACTTGATGTTACTCACTGATTGCTTGTCTGAACTTTGGACGGTGTCCTTGGGTGACTAGGAAGGTGGCTATATAAATACAATCCATCATCATTATTATTAGTAGTAGTAGTAGTGGTTGAATTACAACATGGCCATTGTTGCAACTGACAATAGTTTGCTTATCAGATGAAATGTTTGGTCCCTCAGCTGATCTACTGTACTTCCAGGCAAGACTTTTAGGAAACGTAGAATGTGTGAATGTTAACATTCCCAAGCAGACCTATGCCATCTTTTTTTACGGTCTCCAATTCTAAAATCCATCCACTAGAAAGCCTGTAAGTTTCTTGGATAAATGAAAGAGTTGCGATCATGTTCTCCCTGCGACTTTACATGAGAAACTAGGCAAGAGATCATCACAAGCGATGCCCTCGAACATACGCCGTGCAACCATTGAGCTGCAATCGTTTTGCACTATGGCACAACTGTTTGATTTCTGCATAAGATAAACAATCTTCTGTTTTTTTATTTTTTTTTGTGTGTGTGTGTGTGTTTTTTTTTTTTTTTTAACATTCTATAGTGGTGTCGTTTGGTTGTCAAGCAATTGAAACCACAGATCAGGTTAAAATGCCTCCACTGTCAGGAAAAACACGGGGCCGCCGATGTAAGAACGAGTACTTGTGTGACAATTAGACGTAAGAAATCGGCAAAAAAAAAAAAAAAAAGCCGTGCTCAGTGGAGATGCTTATCTACGCGATTATTTCTGAAAGCAAGCACAGTCATGCTGATGTAAACTAGAATATAGATTGTTTTTTGTTCAGTTCACATACAGACATGGTACTGGGTTGAACCCGATACTATTCCTAAGCTAGCAGGAACCCTAACGTCCGATGAGCTTTGTAATATAATCGTAATGACGTGGCAATGACGTTTTTGTTTCTGAAAGTTGGAATGACTTTGATAACATGACGTTGAGAAAATATTAAACTAACAACTCAAACACAACCCTATAAATACAACCCCCAATTAACGTCCAACCGCGCAGCGCTCCCGAGCACATCCGCGCTCCCTTGAGTTTCGAACAGGTTTTAGAATTCCAATCTCTTGTAATGATGTCCTGTCCTGTTTCATCTTCTTTCAGGAATATCATCATGATGTGCATCTTAGCGCCTAAATTACTCTACTGTAATATAGTGTTTGGGCACAACAGAATGTTCCCTAGTGTTCTAGTGTTCCAGCTAAAGGCATTGTTGCGATGTCATTCCATCGTCATGTACAGTAGTCCAGTGGTTCTCAGCTCCGGTCCTGGAGGATCACCACCCTGCACATTTTAATGCTTCCTCTTCTTCCAACACACCTGATTTAACTAATCAACTAATTAACAGCCTTTTCTTAATTGACATGGCGGTTAATTGAAGCGGCGGTTAAGAACCGCTGACGTAGACATTGTCAAAAAACAATCCGGTACCACAATGTACAAATGTTGGACTATTATTGCCGTTCTGCAACTTCAGGACAAAATGTTACAGTCCAAGAAGGTTGCTACAGAATAACAGCACCACCAGCCTCTCGGGACTGTGACTCTACAAGTGTGCTAAGCTGTTTATCTGGATTACATCGTCACATGTTTACCAGGTCTCATATACTGTACGCAGACCAAGCATATGTTGGTGTCAGACGTCTGAAAACTGGCACGCTCTCTCTCGGATCCCGGGATCACGTCGCGATGACGCCTTCAGCCTGGAAAAAACATTCTCAAGTGAAACAGGACCCTCCCTGATGAGAACCTGTGGCTGTTTTTATTTTCCAGCAGTGTGACTTGGATACACATCAGCGCAACATCCCACACGCAAATGGTAATCTCCGGCTTCCTCCGAGCTTATACGGATATATCACAAGATACCTGATTTTAAAATCTACAGTATTCATGGATTCATTCATGGATCAGTCATGGATTTCTCCTGGTTCGGGCCACCTTTCATTTTCTGCACTAGGAAATAACTCTGTGGTTTATCATGCAGAGCTGCGTTTTTTGGAAAATTATAGACCAATAGTGTTTAAAACACCCCCCCTACCCCCCCAAAAAAAGGTGATCATGCCAAAACAAGTGTCCCAAATAGCTCATGTGACTCATGTCAGGAGAAATCTGAACAAACAGTGCTCGAACGTAACCTCCTTTGTTTAGATACCTCTATAGGGAAAAGCTGAACAGCAGTCATTTCATAAGCGAGGGCAGGAATAAGACCAAAAACATCTGCCGGTGGGTGTGATCGTCAAGCACAAACACTCATCCGGACATCATCTCTCTCTCTCTGAACATAACGTCCTGTGCTCGCGGTGCCCACCTCGTCAGGAACACGGACCCTTAATTATCACACACTGATGACATTTTAGCACTTCAGGACCCCACTGACGGATGATATTTCTCATTATTTCTCACACCAAAGTCTGAAAGTCTCCCCCCCCCCCCCCGCCCCCCCCGGAGAGTAATTTCAGGGGAGTTATTTCGGTCTTTTCCGTTTTTTTTTTTTTTGCAAGGATAAGAATAGCAAGCGAGCAGGAAGACTCAGCAGACTATAGTCTGCAAGCTCAGATTAGGAGCTTTTCTCTATCTGATGACTTGTTTTTTGGTTAGTTTTTCGTCTCACACCAAGCGCTCGCACTTCCTGTGATGCGCTACTTGAGACAAAGACATCCGTTTCTTGCTTATGAAAGAAGGGGAGCCGCTCGAGGAGCTGTTATTTGAGACGGGTGGGTCCTCCAAAACCGAAACCTCAGAATGCTATCGGAACATCAGATTGTAAAATGATGAAAGGAGTGAAGTAGGTAGCAGTTTCACCACAAAGGTAATAACGAAAGCAGTCTTATATGGGGTGGGCGACACAGTGGAACTTTAAGGACTGATAAAAGAACGATGCTTATCGAGAGATCGGAAGAGAAGTAAGAAATAAACAGTCAATGCCACATCACAAGCCATAGACTATTGGACAGCGCTTAATGTTATCCTTTAGTGTGTTTATTTATTTATTTATTTATTTATTTTTATCCATTAGTAATTTACAGGATGTGAACATGATTTAGTGGTTAGCCCTGTCACCTCACACCTCCAGGGTTGGCGGTTCGAATCTTCAGGCCTTCCAGCAAACTCACACAATATATAAATTGCAACTATTTTATAGCAATTAATATTTATAATAATATAATATTAATTATAATATATAATATAACTCTTAGTGTTTTTTTTTTCATATATAAGATTGCATTCTGAGATAACGCCTCCCCCTCCTATCGAGGCTGGGTCCGGGGAACTCCCATCTGTTTGATGTTATTTGTAGGTAGGAAGTTCGTTTGGGGAAAAAATTAGAAACTAGGTGTCCAATATCCTTCCCTATCTGGGGCTGTCCCATTAAAGAATAAAACAAACAGCATGCCCTATTTCACTCTAATATCTAAACCCCATCATCTCTCATGTGCATCTCTTACAGAGAGATTTACACACATTAGAAAGAGCTTGGTCTTGGAAAAATTGAGCAAGCAGCATGCCGTTTCTCAAATGTATAAGGCTTGTTCAAGTCAAAGCGGGATTTTCGCTTACTAATGCACTTAGTTTTGTTTCACTAGTGCTTGGAAACAATCAAGGTAGAGAGTTTTCTCAGTACGCCGCGGCTGCCTGTCTGCTTCACGTCTGAACGCCGGCCTCCCGGGAACTCCTTCCCAATAGCTGGGAGCGAGGTCAGGACCGTAGTTCCTGTAATGTGCAAGTGGTGTTGGTGAATGATGGGAATGCACCTTTCAAAATGTTTTACTATAACTAAGATTCTCATCTTAGAATCTCATCTCAGTCTTTAAATTCATGAGACACTTCATCACAAGTCCCGGTTTGACTTGACCCGGTTGCGCCTTGTATGATTTTATACAATCGACTTCGTCGAGTCAGGTAGAACATCTAACTGAATTAATCAGCGCAAACTGCTGCTGGTATAAACTTGCAAGTTTGAGCCTATGCTCCACCTGACTGACCCGAACAGGCAAGTGTGTGTAACTGGTGTTCGAGACGTTTTTACCTCTCCATGCACAACATCGACTTGTTTACCTGCACTGAGATATCTGACATCCAGGCAGCCATTATATTTTGACAAGTTTCATGCTGAATTCCGACTGTCTAACAGCTCCCGAGTGACTTTTCTTTCTCCCAGCTTTTATTTATGTCGTGAGGTTATTATTAGCCCTGGATTGTTTCTTCGGTTATGACAAAAGAGCGTTAATGGGTTTCATCTCTCTTGGGCACACGAGTGCGGAGCCACACAGGAAGTCGAATTTTGTTAAAAGCGAATGGGACAACAATCTGTAAGGTGTCAAGTCAAAGCAGGACTTTTGATTGTGCAGGTATGAGAATATAATCTCCTGCTACACTAATGCACTCATCCCACTCATCCCCACTCATCCCTCCTAGGAACTCCTTTACTGGTCAAAAACATGTGGAAATGGCTTGGAGCGAAGTCTGTTCTGTACTGGGGATGTGGCAATAACTCTACGCACAAATTAATGTGCAAGTGGTATTGATGAACGATTGCAAGTCTATTGAGTCTTTGTCTTACTGCGGCTAAGAGTCTCTTCACCATATCGTGCTTAAAGTCTTCAGTTAAAGTCTATCAGTTTCACATCTTCATTCACAAGAAAGTTCATTACAGGTGCTGGTGTGGCTCGAACAACCCTCATAATTACGACAACATTAAAAAAAAAACATAATAATAATAAACTTGGGATAACAACTTAAATTAAGATGATTATACACTGAATAATACACAACATTTGCACCATCGCATGCTTAACGTAGCTTTAATGGTGATGTTTCTGAACCTGTATAAAGACCTCGTCCACATTGCAAACGATTACAATCCTCCAAGGTGAACGTCCCGGAGATAAGCTGGCACGTGTTGAAAATCTTTAGATAATTGAGCAGCACGAGCTCATCATCCTAACAGATGGTCCACTGTCGGGCCTCACGTAGCCGAGTAAACAGATCAGAGAGAGAGAGAGAGAGAGAGAGAGAGAACACATTATCTACCGTAATGATTACTGGCTGTCATGAAGGATTTATTCCTGTTCATTCATTTTAGGAATGTAATTGGAGGTTACTTACTGTAGCTCATTGTTTAAAAAAAAAAAGTCAATTTATTATTATTATTATTATTATTATTATTATTATTATTATTATTATTATTATTGGTGGCTTAGTGGTTAGCACTGTTGCCTTGCACCTCCAGGGTCCGGGTTCGATTCACGCCTGGGGCCTGTGTGCATGGAGTTTGCATGTTCTCCTTGTGCTTGGAGGGTTTCTCCGGATCCTCCGGTTTCCTCCCACATGCCAAAAACATGCAGATTAGGCTGATTCTAATTGCCGTTCCAAAATTACCTGTGATGAATGGTCTAAATAAATACACTGGTCACCATTGGCCTCTATGATCCCTAGTTGGACTACTGAGGTTCCTGGATTATTATTATTATTATTATTATTATTATTATTATTATTATTATTATAAAAATTTTGGCAAGGCAATCATTCCTTCTTTAGGTCACATGAGAATCCACTAAGGATTTAGATCATTTTGTCTTTTGGCAAGAATTGCTAAGAATGATCAGATATATTGTGCTATTATTATTATTATTATTATTAATATTTTTTTAAATCATTATTTGAAATGGGTTTCTGACTCCCACTAGATGAATACCACAGATATGTGATACCTCATTGTTTACCCGATACAGCTGCAGAAAGTTAGGCTTTTTAGTATGTTTTACTTTGCACGCACGCTGCAAAAGAGCCGTCCAGCAGCCGGCGTGTGGAGAAAAGTTTCCGTGCGCAATGACAAAGAAAGAGAATGGCAGTTTTAAAGTGAAATCACCGTCACTTCCTTCCTGTTACTTTTGTTTTAGGTCGCCGGCAAGCCTGAAGCCACTAGTCACCCACAAAACCCCTTGAAATAGACCTCAAATCAGGCAGGGGACGTATTGTTAGCTCAAGTACGAAAACAAATACGAGGTACAAGACAATGACTATGTCTTTCCAAATGAAATATATTATACAGGGTTTAAATGCTGTTAATTTTGGCATGGCAAGTCAAACTGGCCTGAGCATGCAATTCCATGGAGATAAGCAAGAAAACAATAACTTCTCCGAATCAGCAAGTAATTTTATTGCAAAGGAAAATCTGAGCATGAAAAGAAGGTGGGTCTCGACAGCGAACACTGAGGAGCTGACCACACTGTAGGTCAGGATAACAAGTCTGTCAGTCTTCCACAGCAACAGTCTCGGCTTTCTGGGACACGCATGCAGAAAGAGCACAAAGCCTTTTACAGGATATTAAAAGTACAGTATGTTACAGATCCGATTACATGAAGATCAAAATACTCAAGCAAGAGTCATGCAGGCGCAGAATCTCGACTCTGGAAAAGTCCTGTGTTGATTTAATCTCAGTACTGTATTGGTCGAATCTTGAATAAACAGGCGTGGTGAACTGAAGTCGTGCATTATTAGTCAGCAAAAGCTGGAAACTGTATATGCATGGCAGCTTGAGGATCGCTTGCAGAACTTATAGCTGAGACTCATTAATGAATCGATAGTAAATCAAAGCTGTAAATCATTAATGAATCAAAGCTGGGAATCAGTAGTGAATCATAGTTAGGAATCATTAGTGAATCAAAGTTGTGACTCCTTAGTGAATCAATGTTGTGACTCCTTAGTGAATCAAAGTTGTGACTCCTTAGTGAATCAAAGTTGTGACTCCTTAGTGAATCAAAGTTGTGACTCCTTAGTGAATCAATGTTGTGACTCCTTAGTGAATCAAAGTTGTGACTCCTTAGTGAATCAAAGTTGTGACTCCTTAGTGAATCAAAGTTGTGACTCCTTAGTGAATCAATGTTGTGACTCCTTAGTGAATCAAAGTTGTGACTCCTTAGTGAATCAAAGTTGTGACTCCTTAGTGAATCAAAGTTGTGACTCCTTAGTGAATCAATGTTGTGACTCCTTAGTGAATCAAAGTTGTGACTCCTTAGTGAATCAAAGTTGTGACTCCTTAGTGAATCAAAGTTGTGACTCCTTAGTGAATCAATGTTGTGACTCCTTAGTGAATCAAAGTTGTGACTCCTTAGTGAATCAAAGTTGTGACTCCTTAGTGAATCAAAGTTGTGACTCCTTAGTGAATCAATGTTGTGACTCCTTAGTGAATCAAAGTTGTGACTCCTTAGTGAATCAAAGTTGTGACTCCTTAGTGAATCAAAGTTGTGACTCCTTAGTGAATCAATGTTGTGACTCCTTAGTGAATCAAAGTTGTGACTCCTTAGTGAATCAAAGTTGTGACTCCTTAGTGAATCAAAGTTGTGACTCCTTAGTGAATCAATGTTGTGACTCCTTAGTGAATCAAAGTTGTGACTCCTTAGTGAATCAAAGTTGTGACTCCTTAGTGAATCAAAGTTGTGACTCCTTAGTGAATCAATGTTGTGACTCCTTAGTGAATCAAAGTTGTGACTCCTTAGTGAATCAAAGTTGTGACTCCTTAGTGAATCAAAGTTGTGACTCCTTAGTGAATCAATGTTGTGACTCCTTAGTGAATCAAAGTTGTGACTCCTTAGTGAATCAAAGTTGTGACTCCTTAGTGAATCAATGTTGTGACTCCTAATCAAAGTGAACCAGTTGAGAATCTTTAGTGAATAAAAGTTGTAAATCATTAGCGGTTCAGAGATGTGAACTGTCTGCGATTCAAAATTGTGAATCAGTTGGGAATTTTTACTGAAACAATGTTCTGAATCAGTAGTGAATCAAAGTTGTGACTCATTAGTGAATCAAATCTATGACTCCTTGGTGAATCATAGTTGTGACTCCTTAGTGAATCAAAGTTGTGACTCCTTAGTGAATCAATGTTGTGACTTCTTAGTGAATCAAAGTTGTGACTCCTTAGTGAATCAAAGTTGTGACTCCTTAGTGAATCAATGTTGTGACTTCTTAGTGAATCAAAGTTGTGACTCCTTAGTGAATCAAAGTTGTGACTCCTTAGTGAATCAAAGTTGTGAATCATTAGTGAATCAAAGTTTGAACCTTTCATAAATAAACTATGTGAATCAGTAGTGAATCAAAGTTAGGAATCATTAGTGAATCAGTGTTGTGACTCCTTAGTGATTAAAAGTTGTGAACTGCTTGCTAATCAAAGTGAACCAGTTGGGAATCTTTAGTAAATAAAAGCTGTGAATCATTAGTGAATCAGTGTTGTGACTCCTTAGTGAATCAAAGTTGTGAACTGCTCGCAAATCAAAGTGAACCAGTTGGGAATCTTTAGTGAATCAGAGTTGTGAACTTTTTGAAAATGAAAATTGTGAATCAGTAGGGGAATTGTTACAGGGGTGGTTATGAAATATGTTTGCTCCCCCCTCCCGGTGCCCCCCCAACATCATTTGGCAAATGTACTGCTAACCTGAAAATGTCAAATGTCATTGGTTCAATGACTTACTGTTTACGCTTAGTGCGGTCAATCACTAATTGGCTTAAAGTGCTGTCACTCACTGCCTGATCTGCTATATATATATAGCTCTGAGCTCTGACACTGGATTGTTTTCTATGCTAAAATAATTTCATTGATGCTTATGAACTTTGCATTTGTGGGAAAACCATAATTAAAAAATCATAATAAACAACACCATGACATGGTATATGTTATCAATAACATAATAATAATAATAATAATAATAATAATAATAATAATAATAATAATAATAATAACAATAATAATAATAATAATAATAATAATAACTTAGACGCATTGACTCATTTCGGCCCCCACTCTTATATATCAATCAGCCATAACATTAAAACCACCTGCCCAATCTGTGCAGCCAAAACAGACATATTACTACAAACCGCTGCATACTGGAAAAACCCAGCCATTTTGCCGTTGTTCTGATCCACTTATAGTCATCCAAACTTTGGTTGACTTGCTGCCTAATATATCCCACTCCTGGACAGATAAAGAGAAAAATAATCCATTTTATTCACTTCCCCTGTCAGTGCTTTTAATTTTATGGCTAATCAGTGTAACATAATTAATGACTAGCACAGCTCTCTCTGACTTCGCCCCAATCTCTACAACATGACCTTCACATACCTTGAATTCCCGTCTCTTGCATGGGTGTGAGAAACACAGATACACAAAGAAATGCAAGAGAATTAAGCTGGAAGCATGATCGCAAGCATTTAATGGCGAGCCACTGACACACCTGACACCTTTCTACTGTACACTGACAGGAAGGGTGAATTGGCTTTTGTGGTGAATTAATCACTGATTCTGATTAAATCGATTTACTAAATACATTTAACTGGATTTGCAAATATCTTATATAATGACAGTGCATACATTGTATGTGAATCACTGCAGAGAACAGGTTGGATGTACGGTAGGTGTGGGAAAGTGAGCAGTTGAGCTCGTAACACAAATACTTAAAGGACCAGCAAAACAACATTCTCTAAATCAGATGAGTTTTTTTTATTATGTATATATTGCAATATATGGAATACATTTATGGATTTCTTTGGATCAGGTACCAAATGGTACCACACTCTGATACATGAGAAAAATGTTTTTAAGGATTTTTTTTTCACTCACTCATCATCTATACCGCTTAATCCTTAATCGCAGGAGCTTATCCCAGGGAACTTAGGGCACGAGTTTGGGGAATCCCTGGCTAGGGAGCCTATCCACTGCAGGACACACACTCTTTCAAACACTACAGGCAATTAGGGAATGCCAATTAGCCTAATTTGTATGTCTTTGGACTGTGGGAGGAAACCAGAAACCATGCAAACTCCACGCACACAGAGGCAGGAATCAAACCTGGCTGGGAATCGAACCCAGACCCTGGAGGTGGAAGGGGACAGTGCTAACCACTAAGCCACCGTGCTGCCTTAAGGAAATAGGTAAAGAATAATTAGAAGTCATTTTTGGAAATAAAGTTTAATCAGCGTAATTAACACCGGATCATCACTGAATCACTGCTTGAATAACATCTGAGAAGTGTATGTTCAGGGATAAAACTTTCCAGCGAACTATGATTCAGTATGGGGTAATTTAATGAGAATGCAATAGAAGAGCAAAAAAAAAAAAAGTCTTTATATATTACATTTCATAATTACATTTATATACTGCATAACACTTGTACAGTATGAAAGATGCTTTAATATTTAAAAAGGATGACGTGTGTATTGTTTTAAATTTACTGTTGAAATTTTTAGTCCCACCCCCCCCCCCCCTTTGCTTTTTGGTTCTTTTTTTATTTTTGTATCAGGCAGGGCATAAACAAGCCAATTAGATTTCCCCACCAATGTGACCTCATATAGGAAAAGCCCCTCCCCCCTGCCTTGTTGCTCAGCCCTGTTTTTCTGGAGGGGTTGGAGGATTAAAAAAAAGTGACTTTGGGAGAGCTCTGAGACCTGTATTACATAGTTAAAGAAATAGCATAATACGGACCTTTAAAAATTACAATGAGGGCAAGATTTTTTACATAACTTAGGTTTCTTTATTAGGTTAATTCTTTTTATATGGGTCCAATCACTTAATAATGCACCAAGCTAATGCATTTGAAGGAAAAAGAAAAGGAGGTAGGAACTGTGTGTGTGTGTGTGTGTGTGTGTGTGTGTGTGTGTGTGTGTGTAGGGGGGGATAATTTGACAAAATTGCAGAAGACTCATTGTGTTGTACAATGGTCATTCATGAAAAAGAACCTTCATCCATTTTCCTTTCTCTGCTGCAGTTGTGCTGTTATGTTCCACAGGCTCAGTGAATGTGAGGTAAAAGAAGGGAATATATTGCTGCCTGGAAGACTGTAGATTTTTAGGAAGAAATTTTGATATTTTCTACAGCGTCATGCCAGGCAGACACAATAGCCTAATTAGTTCATTTAATGCAGTCAATGCACAGTGATCAGTCCAGTGATGAAATGATGATTAGACTGAGGGTTAATATTCCAAGCGTGGCATGTTTTGTTTTGCAGATATCAAAACAAAAACATCTTCAAAGTGTGACATTCATTGGATTCATTGGCTTGCAGGGTCTTAGACATCACTAGCGGTGATAAGAAATTGATTCATTTTAGTGACTCGGTTCTTTGAATCTCGTTCATTAAAATGAACAAATCTTTTTTTGAGTCATTTAGTTCATTTCATTCTTTTGACCAGAAATAAAATAAAATGTTAAAAGTAAACACGTCTACATACACACATTTTGGCTATAGTTCCAGTTCCATTGAAAATATTACAATGCAACTCATATTATGATAAACAGAATGAGCAGCTCACCATCATATCTTCTAGTCTGAGTCGTTCGTTCTTTTGAATCTATTGCACTACATAACGTCTATGGGTGTCACGTCACATAAGAACGAACGACTCGGACCAAAGACTCAAAGGTAACGACTCATTTCTGTTTCCTGTCCATAACCTACGGAGGCTTTGCGATGCTTTGCGCATGCGCTCCCAGTAAAAAAATGAGCGCCAAATTGTACCTTTAGAGCAAATGACCAAACGGTAGATGTGCATGTGATATAACATTTTATAGCACCATACTTCTATTTTCTTCTGTTAAGTGGCTTATGTTAGACTTATTATCCAAATACCACAGATTTGTTATTCACCAGAAGAATTTTTTTTTGTTTTGCACTTTGGCTTTCCTTTAATCTTTTCCCATGCTTCACATACCTGTGAAAAAAATCTCAAACTCTCATTCTCCAGACCCATTGTTTTACAGACATTCCTGCCTATCTGAGCAACACTGAGACTTTTTTTTTTTTTTTTGCTTTCTGATTAGCAGAGCATCAGTTTCCTGTACACAGTGCTGCTGCTGGTGTCGGCCATAGGCACCGCTCTCCTTCAGGTCCTCTCTGGAGCCCCTGACCTCCTGCTCGGTTTCCTGTTTACATGCTGCTCTGCAGCCGAGTTTATTTTGGGCTGTCTGAGGTATCAAAGTGAAGACTTCAAACCACAAAAAAGGAGAAGTTTAGATGCGGCTATACATGGAGCGTTTAACACATACGCAGACATAAGGATGTGTACGGACTTTGAGAAAAATATAAGATTCGAGTCACTGAACCGGAAATTGTATTCAAATCACAGTTGGTTACTCTTTGATGCAGCAGTATTAAGAATAAGGTGTTTAAGAGTATTAAATATATCGTTAGAGTGTGAAATACGAATGCAGGACGTGGAGCGTAGTGTCAGAGGAGTCGCTTTTGGCTTGTTTTTTCAGGCTCTCACGCTTGTTTATCTTCCTCGCTTCCTGCGCTCCGTCTGCCGTTCATGTGTTGTTCGCTGCTTTTGCCAGAGCTCTCACTTGCACTCGTCCCTCCTCCCTCTCGCTGGCTGCCTTCACTCCCATTCTTTTGCCAGAAAATCAGCACACTGTTCTCTCGCCTGGAGACGTGAGATTGGAGGAGTTACTCGAGAAGAAAAGGACGACAGCATGGCCTGACATCCTGTCCTGCCTTTTGTGTTCATACTTCGGGCTCAACTCGGCTGACAGATATAACATACAGTATCTCTATTACAGATGTCTTCTTCACTGTACAGATACAGCCTCCCTCAGCAGCTACTGTATAGCCATAGTCTCTATACTGCATTTCTGACAGTCTAGGAAAAGCTGGAAGTTGATTTTCATCTACATTCTTTAAATTTGTCTACAATATCTTCCTGCACAGAAGCTTAGTGAAGAGTATGAAGTAAATCAGGACTTGTGATTGATATAAGTATATAACTTATATATTGGTTATATAAGTTTCTTCTGTCTGCATTATTATGTACAAGACCATTCCCTACAAAGATACACTAAAATTAATGAATAAATAACATTACAGAAGAATATTCGCATGCCTATAAAGAAAGCGACATATTAGAAAGGAGCGAGTGTGACCAAGTTACCAAAAGAACTCGTATTCTCCAGCAAGCTCAGTAAAACCTAACAGCTGTTTTACTTAGAATCCTGCACACATCTGTATCGAACACTGCCGCTTATGTTCAAGCAAAGAGTTTCCAAACCAAATATTGACCGTTTATTGTTTATGTTATTACTTAGTGCTTTTTTAAAGAAGTTTCTTTTAATGTAGAAATGTTTTTAAAAGCATCATATGGCTTGTGTTTGGATGTTCCCAAGACTTTTGCAAATTAAACAGCTGTTAGGTTTTACTGAGCATGCTGGAGAATACGAGTTCTTTTGGTAACTTCGTCATACTCGCTCCTTTCTATTTTCATGCAAAACCCAGGAGTCGACATTACTGATTTTTTTTTTTCCATCTGAAAACTGGTCTGTCATGTAATATGTCGCTTTCTTTATAGGCATGCGAATATTCTTCTGTAATGTTATTTATTCATTAATTGTAGTGTATCTTTGTAGGGAATGGTCTTGTACATAATAATGCAGACATAAGAAACTTATATAACCAAATTAGTATTACAGTTACTATAGCGACTAAGACTTTTGCATAGTACTGTACATCAAGCTTAAAGCTTTAAATTGACAGTGACTCAGCTGTTCGGATATCTAAAGGCGGCTACACCACCTAATGTAGGTGATAACAGAAAATAGTCCAAATAATAATCACTCACTCTCACTCACTCATCATCTATATTTTTAATCCTGTATTCAGGGTCACGGTGGGCCTGGAGCCTATCCCAGGGCACATGGCAGGGTACACTCTGGACAGGGTGCCAATCCATCGCAGGGCACACACACACACACACATACACTCACTCATTCACACACTACGGGCAATTTTGGGAATGCCAATTAGCCTAACCTACATGTCTTTGGACTGTGGGAGGAAACCGGAGTCCCCGGAGGAAACCCACCAAGCACGGGGAGAACATGCAAACTCCATGCACACAGAGACGGCAATCGAGCCTGGCCGGGGATCGAACCCGGACCCTGGTGGTGCAAGGCGACAGTGCTAACCACTGCACAATTATTTCAAAATGTCCTTTTAATGAAATAAAGTACTGTCGAAAATGTATGTTATGTATGGAAATGTATGTTTGTAAAATGTGTGCAGTTCCAAATTGTGAGTTTGAATGTCTTTAGTCTAGAACCAGGTATTAGGGGCATGATGGTATACATAGGATACAGAATTGTTAGTTAATTCATAAATAATAATAATAATAATAATAATAATAATAATAATAATAATAATAATTATTATTATTATTAATTTAAATGTTTTACTACGCTTCTGCCACTGTACTGCGCTTGACGTCTTCTGTAAATATCCTTTCCTGTTTTACGACTTCATTCATTAGAAAGTTCCAGAAAGTCCCGTTTTGACTTGAACATCCCTTATATGTAAACTACACTGAATAGTGTGAAAACATGTTATCTGTACAAGCTATGTATCTCTTCATGGGGCGTATGTTTAGTCCGAGGAAGTGTTTGAGAAATTAAATCATTTGGATTTAATTTAGTCAAGGTGGATAAGAAAAAAAAAATCTCATCTTGCTATTGCTGATTTTGCTGAAATGAACAGTCACTTGCATGAGAGTAAATTATATATAGATTTTATCCACCCCTGATTAGACATCAGGATTTAATTCGTTGCCATGATTTTTTTTTTTACCTATTGTTTGATTTTATTCTCCTCTAATCATCATTCATTGGATGCCTCTCAATCTTTTATCTTAATTTCAAGGTAAAAGGAAAAAACCCACTTAATCTGAAAGTAAAGTTTTTCTCTGTCTCTTAAAAGAACTGACTTAATCTTCATAATCATATTGCGTCCCCCTGTCCATAATTTCTAACGGCTGGCCTGGTGCTAGGTGAAAAATAAACTCTCTAGACACTTTGGTGTGACAGATGACAAAAGTAGTGAAATATGTTGCAGATACACCCTTTCACACACCCTGTGCTCTAATCATCCACATGTGACTGCACACTCCCAGCACTCCCAGAAGTTTTCTTCTCACATGACACATGAATAAGGGTGTTGGTGTTGTAGTTTTATGTTGAGGCACTCAGATGCACTGCCCTAAATGACCTACTCTAGCATGCACTGAGGCTAATTAAGCAAGAAACATTCATGACCCATTGACAAACACCACACGCATGTGATAGGAAGTCGGCGAGGAGTTAAGGCTCAAGGCTCATGGATCCGGTGTACTGAGAAAACTTTCTACCTTGATGGTATGCAAGCACTAGTGAAACGCTGGGATAAGTGCATTAGCGTAGGATGGGATTATATAGAGAAATAATAATAATAATAATAAAAATACAATTTATTAATTAATTTTCTTTGTCTTGTAATTACGATTCAGAACACAGTCTACATTTGCTTAGGATTTACTTAATGATTGATGGAGCCAAATGGAAATTGGATGAATTAAAAAGAGCGCACCTGTCTCCAGCCTTTATACAGTATGAAGGCGGGCACATTAGGGGTGTCTTGTAACGTAGAATTCAGATTCTAGCTCCCATGTGAGTTATGACCATCACACCAGCTGGTTCATGATGAAGAAAAGCATACAGTACATAGAGAACGCGCTTTTATTTGTGAAATTTTACAAAGGGTAACGTCAGGATCAGGGGTCAAACCTTTTCTATTAATTCCTAAGAAATGAAAGCAAAAACAAAAACAAACAAACAAACAAACAAACAAACAAACAAACAAAAACAAAAACAACAGAAAAATCCACTATGGTCCAAAAAGTAAATCTTGCTTGTTTTAATTTGTATGAGGATAACATTGAATAATAAAATTTAAAAAAAGGTAGGTAAAATTGCCCTCCATCACACTCAGGAAATATTCAGGAATATTGTTTCATGTGATCTTTTTCCATCCAGCCCTAATGTTAGTTAGCGGTGACAGTGAAGCTGATATATGACTGTAGTGGATCTAAATAGAATATGATAAGCGGTTCGATTTTATCTAACAGCTGCTGCTAGAACAGGCCTCGGCATGTTAGTATTACATGTTACTGCCTCAGCAGAAACAGTGCTGTAAATGGACATTAGTCATGCATAAGAGACCGAGAGACCGTCTACTGGAAGAGTAACAATAACAGGCAATTAAATGAAGTCCTCTGGTTTTCTTCCATGGCTGAGTACAGTAGTGAATGAGATTCATGTACAGTTTTCACATTGGCATCTACATAGCTAACACACCTTATGACATGTCAAATGCTTTAGGACTGTATTATATATAAGAGCAGTAAATTTAGTGGGTGTGGTATTTAATTCCTTACAAATATTTCATTAATTTGATCAGATTTAATTGACATGCAAAGTCATCCATACACTGCTTCACACATTCACAGGACTACACAGCTGCAAAGTCAAGTTCAACAATTCCAGTTAGCTGGTGAGCTAAAGTGATGCATAGTAGCCAACAAGCGGACAATCAAATCAGCCACACTCATAATAATGCATAAATTAATGAATGGCTTCCTGGCCAGGCTCGATTCCCGTCTCTGTGCGCATGGAGTTTGCATGTTCTCCTCCGGGTACTTCGGTTTCTTCCCACAGTCCTAATTTCCAAATTGCCCGTAGTTTGTGAATGAGTGTGTGCATGTGTGTGCTCTGAGATGGATTGGCACCCTGTCCAGGGTGGACCCCGCCTTGTACCCCTAATTCCCCTGGGAGAGGCTCCAGGCCCCCCGTGACCCTGAATACAGGAATAAGCGGTATAGACAATGAGGGAGTGAGTGAATAATAAATGGCTTAATGTAATAAAGTAACATAAAAAATCACTCCTGTGTAGTTGTCAGGAATGGGAAATCTAGCTATAGAGACCAAACCCTTTTTTTTTTCTTTTGGCCTAATACATGTTTATTTCTGTTGTAAAGTTGTACATTTTAACATGGGGCTCTATGGGGACTGGCTCACTTTTCAACCCTACTGGTCATTCAAGGAACTGCATTCTATTTAATTCCTACAGTATCTTTTTAGTGCTTAAGACACTTTATTTATAAATCTCATACTGCTATAAGTTCTAAATTTGAAGAACAATAATACCTCTTGAACGTAGTTAATTTTAAATACTGTAGAAGCATTTTTGTTATTTACAACATTAAAAAGTTATATATTTTGATTGCAAATCTTTTAATGCATAAAAGAATGGATAATTATTTTAGTCTTTGTTTATTCTATTCTAATTCCAGTTGTTCCAGTTGATTTAGTTTAAGCCATTTAATTTCTAAATGACTATTAGCTACACTAATAGTATTGAACATGTGTCTAATTGACGTCAGTCAGGCACACACTAGCCACTTTATTAGGAACACACATACATTTACCATAAAAAAATATATATATTTCAATAAATGACTGTGGCATAAATGTTGGTGCTGATTGAGGTGTTTCAGAAACTGCTGATCTCCGGGGTTTTTCATACACTTTGAACACTGAGCTGGATGGGATACAGCCTCAAAAAAAAAAAAAAAAAAAAAAAAAAAGAACAGAAAACAGAGACTATGGTGACCATATGACCATAATGTCACCGAAATTAATGTTTGGGCTGCTGCTGCTGAAATGTGGGAGTGGGAAATCCCAATTCCATCATGATAATTTAGCAATATCACATGACAGGGAGTCCTTTTGGTGCGTGCTGCTTTTATACAACAGTTCTACAAACAGCATTTAGATTATGAACATAAAACATGGAGGTTATGGACAGTCCTGAGAAACTTAAAGGATTCACTTTATATTTTTACTTATTGCACTTGAAATAGCTAATAAATGGAAAGCTAGTGCACTATGTACTGTAGGGTGTACAATCCCTTATTAGACACACCCATGATTAGGGATTAGAGAGGGATTTAAGATTCAGCCTTATGTTAGAAAATATTTAGCTTTGTAGCTTACAGTCGCCATGAACAAACCAACATGGGCGGTTCGGGGGCACTTCGGAATGACTTAGAAATCAGTGGCGGCCGGTCAATACGGGGTGCAGGGGCGCCGCCCCCCTTAAAGTTAGGCAGAGAAGTATGCTCCTTTAATATGTTATCATTGAACATAATAATTATTTATTTTAATAATGAAATAAAGTCATTTAGTCACAAAATTTGCTATATTTCTTAATATAATTTATTTGCAATAAAAAAAAAATCTAAACTGTATTACGTCCATTTGTGTTCGTGTACGCGGGCCGCCGGACAAACGAGTGTCTATATAGGCACGTAAACTTTTGAAAATCATGTGACTTGAGGCTGAGCTCTGATTGGATTTTGTCAAATCATCCTGGGTCGCAGCTCTGTGCGCCCCCGAACCCTCCCACATTTGTTCTTAGCGAATCAATATTGTTTTTAAATATTTGGGCTCATGTGATTGGACCATTCTCAACGAGTCTTTTCCAGCACTTCTTATAGCAAGCGGAGCTGCTGACTGGATGTGATGTAAGTCAGGACTTTATTTTATGCTAGTAGTAATGATGCGCAATCACCTGATAAATGGCTATTTACAGGCAAGTATTAAAAGTTAAATTTTAATTTTGTTTGCGCCCCCCCCCCCCCCCCCCCCAAGACATTTTTGCACCGGCCGCCAGTGTTATTAAGGTGACAAAGTGTTGTTTAAGACAAAGCGTTAATGGGTTTTCTTCAATTTTATTGCTTCCATGACTGGTTCAGAATGTGGGTTTTGGCAGGCATCTGCTCCATCCTCTTTCCAGTACTGCAAAGAGTTGTTATGCTCTATAAAACCACTTGTGGAATATCCCTTGTCTAATCAGATTACTCATTCGGAACCAGCTGTTGTATAATATACCACATGGCACAAGTTGTACGGCACAACTGGTTCCACAAGCATTACAGTGAATCATAAGTACTTTAATGGCTTTCCCAGGTAAAAGACGCAAATCCAACACAACACCTTTAGAATGTGGCACAAATGTGAAACAATTATTAGATGCAAAATCATGTCAACATGTTTTACTATGGTGTTACTGACAACGTGGCTACATGGTGTATAGATGAAGATTAAACATGACCAGTTGAATTGACTCAAATTACATTAATGCAATATGCAATATGAGTGCGCGTGAAACATCTGTAATCCGTAATTTCCCCAAACCATTAACAAAACATGGAAACCGTTGTAGCCTCAGCTCTCTCAGCTCCACTACGGTATAGGATTTCTGTAAGCTTGCATCTGGTCTGCTCTAATGGAATGCATTAGCAATAGCAGTTCAGCAGACAGGTAAACATGAGATTAAAGGAGAAATGGGGCGGACGGCTCGTCTATAAACAACGAGGAAGAAGCATAAAGCTGCTGTGCATGCTTTAAGGACGAACCCAAAATGCCTTTCAGTTGAAGCATACCAGATCATTTACACACAGTGTCACTGTTTGCACTCATTCGCATCAAAGTGCCAGGATATGACCAGAGCTGAAGAAATTAGGGCTTCATTTTATTTTAAGATCCATGCAATGTTCACATGAAATAAGAAATTTGGTAAACATACACACACGGACAAATTTAAAGTGGATGAAGTGCAGGTTTTATAAGGAACATTTGAAGCAAATCTGTAAGACTTAATAATAATCTTTATAATAAGTCATATAATAATATATAATCTTTCGGACTATTGATTCAGACATGATTGGGCTATAAAACATGCAACTGACTACAGTACTGAATACAGTAGAAGATACTAACTTTTCTGGGCAGTCATTAAAAGGTATTATGTAGGACTGTAAATAGAGTTGTTGAGGAAGGTGTCAGTTTCAGCGAATCACCGGAGTCTCGTGGTCAAAGTAATAACATGTCCGGGCTGCTCAGGTCTAACCACACCTATATCTCCAGAAGAGAACAGCAAAGGCCTGTAATTCCTTCTTCATCTGTGTTTGTGAGTACAGTATGTGAAATCCAGCTCCATAGGGTTCAGGTCTCATGATAGTTGATTCATCTACTGCTGTAATTTTTGTGTGTGTCACCTTCAACTTGTATAGTTTGGCGGCATGGTGGCGCAGTGGTTAGCACTTCAACCTTGGAACTCCAGTCGCACCTCCAGGGTCCGGGTTTGATTCCCACCTCGGGGTCTGTGTGTGTGGAGTTGGCATGTTCTCCCAGTGCTTGGTCAGCTTGCTCCGGTACACTGTCTTCCTCACACAGTCCACAGTGTGTGAATGAGAGTGTGATTGTTGTCCAGAGGTCCCACCACGCTCATAAAATGGGAATGAATACAATGGTCACCACTGGCCTCAATGGTCCCCAGTTGGACTACAAAGGTTCCTAGATAGAGAGTCTGTCTGATACTCCACCATTGAGATGGCAGCATTGTTGCGACCACTAGTAAGAGATGAAGTGTACCATGCAGTAGCTTTCTTTCTTCCAAATCCACAGATACATACAGAGAAATCAGCAATCAAGACTGTCATACTTTTCAAAACCCAGCAACACTCACTACTTGCACTGGTCTAAAGTTAGTGGAGTAATACAAATTACTGGATAGTGGTCAAAGCAATAACTAGCCAGGCTCGCTCAGGACTCATCATATTTACTGATGTAATGTTTACGGAAAAAAAAAAAACAGTTCATACTAGAGACATAACACACACACACACACACACCATTCCAAGAAAAGTCTGATATTTCGTAATATTTTGATTATGACGTGTAATGTGGTGGCCAGTTCATGTGTGAAGACGATTCCTTATGCTTCCAGAACCACTCTTTCACCATTTATGTCCTTCAATATGGAGGAATCAGGGAAGAAAAACTCCATGGATATGATATCCTGGTGATTCAGGACATGCAGGTCGACAGCCGACTTCATTTTATTGCCAAATAACTTTGCTAGACCTGAATCCAGCCCTGAGCTACTGAAGCAACCCTAGATCATGACCCCGCCTCCAGAGGCTTGTATACTAGACACTATGCATGATGGGTGCATCGCTTCATGTGCTTCCCTTCTTACCCTGGTATAGGGTCGATCTGGACTCATCAGACCACATGACCTTTTCCCATTGACCTTTTTCCAATCATTATGCTCCCTAGCAAATTCAAACCTTTTTTCGTATGATCCTCACTAGTGAAACACTGGGATAAGTGCATTAGTGTAGCAGGGGATTATATAGAGAAATAAAGGGAGTTTTTACTTCCTTTACTTTTACATAACTGGGTTCTGTTATTCTGCACAATCACCGGTCCCGGTTTGACTTGAACACCCTTTGCACAATCTCACAATCTACAGTACAATAACACCTCTATTGCTTATTATTCACAAACATGCAATTAACCTCCACTGGCATTCTGATTACAAAACAGTATGTACAGTATCAGCAAAACCAACTAACCAGCCACCAGCCGTATAAAAAAGTGGAGGGAAAGTGGAGAAATTAGACACCGGATACTAAGTAACTTCCTCATGATTAATCCTGACAATACAGAAGTACTTTTACAAGCAGCACAGACGGCTAGAGTTTTAGGAATTCCTGACTGGTCTTCGGTTACATCATGTGAACCATGGCGTTGTTAATGACTTCATGGTCTCATTTTATGCTCATGTAGGTAATAGCACTAAGTCAGGCTCTTTGCTAATCTCAGGAACACAGATAGGCTAAGAAATTTGTTGTTTGTCAGTTGGTCAGCAAGTCTTTCCTGGTTTCTTGAACTCGCAATTTGAACCACTCAAATCTGATAATGACTGATCATCTCAATGCACAAGAGAAATAATCACTAATACTGTACGCCTGCACAAACATTCACTTTCACTACAATCTTAAGTATACAGACCGTATGAGCCACTTCCATCCATTATCTCGGAACGACCCGCACGACCGTACACTATCGCGCCAGTCAAAAGTTTGGACGCACCTTCTAATCCCATGGTCTTTCCTGATTTTTATTTATTTGTACTTTGTAAAACAATACTGAACGTGGCCATAATCTCCTTTGATCAGTGGATATTGAGATGTGTCTGCTCTGTAAAGCCTTTATAACGGCACAGTTTATTGGTGACTTCGGAGGCTGGTGACTCTAAATGATCTCCTCCTCCGCAGCAGCACCGGAGGTAAGTTTTGGTCTTGTTTTCCCGGGATGGTCTCCATGAGATGTTCATGAGAGTTTCAGCATGGTGCTTGATGGGTTTCGTGAATGCACTTTGCTCCAGAACAGCTGACCTTCGTGTCTCAATATAACCAACATGAAGTGCGGCCGTTTTCTACCCGAAGACAGCAGGAAGCACAGAGAGTGACACATGAAGCACACCAAAGAGAGCTGGTCTTTTCATGTGATGGTGATAATGTGGTGTAACACCACTACAATCTCACACCTCTCTGTGACTGAATGCACCAGAGAGTGTGTCGAAAGTGAAGAAACTGAAAATTCGTGTCAGTGCTACAGGAAGTTTCCTCTCCCCCTTCTGTTTTCATCTCTAAACATGAGGACTCCAAACTAGAAGTCTCAAACCAATAGCATTTGTACTAAACACTTAAAGCATAGTATCTCAATGAAATTAAACACTGCACATCCAAATCGCATGCACAATGGCGTTGCAGGATTTATGTATGTACTGTAAGCGCATCTTGTGGTTGCATCATTCAGATCTTGTATATCATCTATACAGTCACACCCCCCCCCCCCACCACCACCACCACATTTCTCTATAATGCTGCAATACATCAATTATGTCAAAGAAGACTAATAAATGATTTAGTGGCCAAAAGTATGCGGACACCCATGCTGTAGCTGGTTCCTCCTCAAGCCGTTGCCAAACCGTGAGCAAACAATCGTAGAGACCCTGAATGCTGTAGCATTACGAGTTTCCTTTCAATTTTTCTAAGAGCTCCGAACCTGTTCCAGCATGACAATGATCCTGTGAACAAAAGCCAAGAACTCGAGTGTCCTGCGTATCACTGAAAATCTTTGGGATGACCTCCAACACTGTTCGGGCGTCCTCACGCAACATCAGATCTCTTAACACACTTGTAACTTAGTAGACACAAATCCTAGACTCTAGACTCTAGACTTAAAACCTTCCCAGAAGAAGAGAAAATGGAATGAGTATATATATATATACTCATGCCAAGGATTTAAATAAACATGCCAAACTCAAGTAAAATTCGCATAGTCCAAGGTTGTCGAGGATTCCATATAACTCAGGCACACCCCTGTTTCAGGCAAACTTTACCAAGCATGTGCAACTCTTGCGTAAGTGTTGAAAAGGGCTGCAGTCTATAGTGAGATCTAAGGTCTGATGTAACGCAGCTGGTCTGTAGTGAATTATTCAGTTCAGTTCAAGTCATTATTATTTGTATAGCGCTTTTAACAATTCTCATTGTCGCAAAGCAGCTTTACACAATCACAGGAATTATGGACGTTTTTGAATCAGAATGTTAAGATTGAATAAGAATAAGAGTCCTGGGATGAGTATATAACATTTTTCATTATTATTATAACAACAAGTAATTCCTCAAAGGTTTATTGGATGTCTGCATGACACAACTTTGCTATTCTTCTTTTGTGTGCTGAGTCACGTATTGCCAAACAGAGCAATCGGCGAAGCAGTTTTTGAAAAAAAAAAATTTATGTTTATAATAAAGATGAAACAGTCGATCAGCCAGTAAATAGAACTGGCTGGTTTTCAATTTGATTGATCGGCCTGAGCTGTAAACGATTCTGCTCCGAGCGCAGAAGCTTCAGATTGGTGCAACAGAAATGTATTTATTTATTATATTATATATATTATTATATATTTAAATAATGAAATTATGTTTTTATAATAGCAATAGAAATGTAATAGTAGTGTTATCAAAAATCTTGCAAAGTCTGTGAGCGAATTAGTCTTAAACCAACTTATTTCGCGAGCGCTAATTAGTAGAAAATCGCGTACGTTAGAAGCCGCGCGGTTCCACATGCACATTCCACATCTCGTACACTTATTGTCAAGTTGAGTTTTTTTTTGAGGAGGTAAAACGTGACCATTTCTTCACTATCCTACAGGTGGTGCACTCGGAACTATTTACACGTTTTGAGTTCGTTGCTAAGTTTGTGCAGAAATATTAATCATGGCGGATGACAGAGAGACGCGCAATGTAACTTTTTGTTGAATTTAATTTGAAGTTACATGTTAAACTCTAGTATTTGAAGTGTTTAAATGCTGCGCTTAGTTTATAAGGAACAGGCTACATTTGGTTACTAATTTACCTTTTTAAAATTGTAGAGATAAAATTGTAACAAATGGAACCTCGAATCTGAATACTGATAAAATTGTGATACTTATAGAGTTGCAATATTAATCAAATCGGCACCTAGGTATCGTGATAATATTGTATCGGGAGGTGACTGGTGATTCCCATCCCTCCCGCCTCCAGGTTCTTGTGCTGCGGAGACACACACGTCTTGTATGTCTCTCCTATGTCTATATCTATGTCTATCCTCTACATGTCCTGTTAATATACTGTACTTTACCAATTTAATTCTCAGCTTATTACTCTGTCGTTCATCTTAAAGTATATTACTATGAATGATGTATTGTCTGCATTGAAAGTTAAGAGAATGAGGAGTTTAAGGGATTTAAAAACAAAACCTACCAGCCTTTAGTCAAGCTTAAGCTTTATTCATCATGCAATGCTTTCTTTGATGATTTTTTTTTTTTTGCATATGTTTAAGACTGCACAAATAAAGCAGAATTTAATGTAATATCTGATGGATAAAAAAAAAAAAGTGCTCTGAACACGTCAACACTGAGTGAGATAAGGCAAACGCTACACTGACGTCTGTACAGGGTCACGAACAGGACACTTCCTTATAGCATGCAGCCCAAAGCTTACTCAGTGTGAGCAAACAGCCCTGATTGTTTTCTTTTTTTTTTTTTTCTTTTTCTTCTCCTCACCAAGTTACAGGAAAGGTTTAACTGCCCCCTCAGGGCTGTTTTAAAAACGTCAACAGCACAAGCCTCCTGTCTTCCAGTAACATGAACGATGAGTATAACATTATAGACCTCTGCTTCATCACAAAAAAAATATTGTGGCTCTTGGGGATCTGATGTGATGTAACGTGGCAAAGCTTAACATAAGATTATGAAAAAGTTCAGCCTTTATTCAGCCTGCACACTGAAATTATTTATAGTTCACATATCAGCTTTGTTAGTAGGCTGGGGTCAGAGCGCAGGGTCAGTTGTTACACGGCGCCCCTGGAGCAGACAGGGTTAAGGGTCTTGCTTAAAGGCCCAACCAAGGTGCAGAGACCTTTTGATCAGTAACTTAGAGCCTGAACACACTGAGCCATCATCTGCCCAAAATGGGACCGGAACGCCACGGAGTGGCTGGGTAGTATGCGGTGTGGCAACCCACCCACAGCGGGGCTCGAACCCGGATCCTCAACAACCTAGAGCCTTCGCCACCTTCGCCACCACTCGCCCCATAAACATGATATTACTAAGCTTATCAATTTGTTGGAATGGATCAAACGCGCAAACACATTTATTCCACTGGATACAGTGTCCGGATAATTATAGGACACGTCAGGCTTTATTACGCGAGCATGTCTACTCACATAAACCGATCACCGTGCCGACGTTAATTATTTTCATAATTACTTTGTAAATGGCTGCTTTGTAAATCACCTTTTCAAAGCTGCACTTGCTACGGCACAGTGTGCTCTGACCTTCTCTGGACCAATTACTGCATTTTTAACAATGAAAACAACAACAACAACAACAACACCACACACACAGTTTAATAGAGAATGCATGTCTGTGGAGAAGGACGGATTCTGTCTTAACCCTCGGTGATAGCAGGATGTACAGTAATAACTCTCTGCTATCTCTAAACGGGATGCTGAATGTCAGTGTCTCACATTACGCATGACAGGAGTGTGTTCCTGCATTTATCATCCCATGAGCTAAAAAACACTCCAAAGCATTATTATTATTTTTTAACGTGCTGAAAATCAGGGGAAAACCTACCGTTCATCAAAATAGTACTTCCTCGGATTTCTAATTCTTTACTCCCGAAACAAGGATTCTGGCCATTTGTAGCATTTACTTTCATATTTTACTAAACTACAAAACCTATTCAGGTCAAGCCGGGACTTTTAATAGTTCAAAACAAAGTTCAGAATACAGTTATGTGAGTAAAAACTTTTTTTTTTCTCTATATAATCCCCTGCTACACTGATGCATTTATCCAAGTAGTGCTTGGATACCATCAAGGCGCTGTATGAAGTTTCCTCAGTACGCCAGAGCCATGATCAGACTGCCTGCTTTACAGCCGAAACGCCGGCCTCCCAGGAACTCCTTTAATGATCCAAACATATGGAAATGGCTTGGAGTGAGGTCAGGGGATGTGGCGATAACTCCCAGCCGAGTTCCCGTAATGGGCAAGTGGTGCTGGGGAACGGTTGTCGAAAAACGCATCTCTTCTGCAAGATAGCAACGAGTTAGCGATAGATTTTCAAGCATCAGGTGTTCTACTCGCTGGATGTGACTGCATTGCACCTTCTTTAAAACGGTTAAGTTTTTTTTAAACGTTAGCAGGTACGAAATGCTGTCGTCTGTTTCTACTTTAAGTACATTGTGCATCATGTGTGCCTTTAATTCTGAGTAAAGACCGGATGAAAGGACACAACAGGCTTGTTTTAACCTTTTAATCGCGGTGGTTTCAAGCATGCGAGGAGCCGGTCTGATTACCCCCTCAAGGGAAGTCCTTGTCCTGGAAAGTAGTTACAATTAATCAAGAGCAAAGCACCGGGCCTGGTGTCCATTCCCCCGGCTGCTCCGCTTGAAGACCCGCGAACAGGCTTTTTCTCAGACCTGCTGGGAATCTCGCTTTCTCGTGATGACAGATTCATCACTGATCAGTGAGGAATCTGAAGAGGGGCAGACATGTGCCTGTGTCAGTAATTATAATTAGACTGCACCATTTAAGCTTTCCCTGGGGCTGCTGATCTCATGCCATGCCCGTGGCTTCTGACAGTGTTTAATAGACTATTAGACATTTAGAGCTTATTATTTATACAGAATGAATAGACTGTGTGAATATGTGCTACAAGGTTGAAGCGACTTGATCCAATAGCCATCGACTGTGTTCTCTCTATTCGAGAAGGTTTTTACGTCTATTAATCATAATCTAGCTTCAATTTAACATCCTGGAGTCAATGAAGATCATGTCGAGTCTGTAAGAAAGGAATTTGTGAGAAAGGAACTGATGAAAGAAATACCAGATTGAAGGCTTTTAGGTGGCTGTAGCATCCAAACTCTCACATCTCCATGAAGGATAATGACATTACATTGTGTGTATGTGTGTAAGCTCATGAGATCCTCATATGAGGAATGTTAGATATTAGTTTAGCTAAACTTCCATTCGGTCGCTGGAGGCCTGGAGCCTATCCCAGGGGCTTAGGGCACTAACCAGGGTACACCCTGGACAGGGTTCCAATCAGACAATTTGAGTAAACCAATTAGCCTAAGGAGCATGTCTTTGGACCAAATGAAACCCACCAAGCACAGGGAGAACATGCAAACTCCACGCACACAGAGACGGGAATCGAGTCTGGCTGGGAATCGAACCCAAGCCCTGGAGGTGCAAGGCGACAGTGCTAACCACTACACCACTGTGCCGCCTACCACCAAGTTCAATTCAATTCCATTCAATTTTATTTATATAGTTCTTTTAACAGTGGTCATTATCTCAAAGCAGCTTCGAAAAATGAAAAGAACATTTAAGGAAGTGTGTATGAGTGAGAAAAAATGGGTTTGATTGTCCCCGATGAGCAAGCCAAGGGTGACAAGGATAAACTCCCTGAGATGGCAATAGGAAGAAACCTTGAGAGGAACCAGACTATACAGGGAACCCATCCCCATTTTGGTCATAACGGATAACAGGAATTATATAACGACATCATGTGTGTTAGGCTGCTGGAAGTTCAGTATAACAGAAGTTGCCCAAGTTATTATGGTGTCCAGTCCTGCACAGGGATGAGTGGATGGGTGGGCCTGGATCACTGGGAGCTCAGAAGCCGCATGTGTAGCTCCAAACCATCATGAAGCAGAATCCAGCTGGAGGTGGTCCTTCTCTGGATTCCTCAGGATCCTCGCAGGGTTGGCCTCAGTCTACTGGAGCTGGCACAATCTCCATGTGCATCGGGATGGGTAGAGAAAGGTGGAAAAGTATTAGCGTAGCACAGGGATAACATGCAAACTTCATGCACACAGACCTCGAGGCGGCAAATCGATCCCGGAGTTGCAAGACGACAGTGCTAACCGCTAAGCCGCCGTGCTGTCTACGCGGAAACATTAGAGTTCGGGTCTGTAGAGGTTCATCCACAAGACCTAAAACTTGTAATGTGCTACCACAAAGCTACTGTTTGTTTACACAGACAATATTTCCTCAATCCGAGCGAAATCATTCTTATTCAGATGTTTAAATGCTCAAAGCATCTATTCGTTATATAATTTCATTTTCTTTTATATGGGCAAAGTGGTTCTGCCCGCGTTGAAGCATTTAATCTACATATTTTTCCTCCAACTTTTAGTTTAGGTTAAACTTCCCGTCTTTTCCGATAAATCCTGCCTTCTGCCTCATGCTTGGTTACAAGAATTCAGTCTTATCTATGATTGGTTAGATGCTTTACTATGTATGAAATGTGAGCCAATCAGAGCCATTTCATCACCCAAAGACCCGCTGGATGAAAGTCCATAGTAATGACTGATGTCAGAAAGAAAGAGAGAGAGAGAGAGATCCTCTCCTGGAGTTTTCTCAATTTCCCCTCTGGGGAACTCGTCACGTCACCTAATGTTGTCTTTATTTAATCGAGAGAGAAACGATCGTATCCAGGGTTTACATGGCTAATATTTACACCTCTGATGTAAGCAGCTCCTGTTAACCCATTGCATTGCATTGTGATTACTAAAAATAACCAAAAAGATCCTAAATAGGCTAGAATTCTGGTTATTAGTGGAAATCCATATACGTAAATGCACCTTACGATACTCGCATTTATAACATTACATAAGCTGTGTCTCAACGTGGGGTCTGCATCTGTCGAGGATTCTTTGTAGGCTTGTGACCTTCGCTGACTGTATAGACCACGAGGGACGGACTGAACTGAGACGGTCTTGTATACGCAGGATTTCCTTTTTGCGTCAGAAGCTGTTTCCGCCCTTACCATCGTGTCAGTGTGATGTGAAGTATATATTATCTATAAAATCTCAAAGATTGTGGTTTAAAAAAAAAAAATAATAACGGAAAAAAGGTTGTGCCATAGGTGCGATGAGGGAGGCTCGGGGGGGGGTGGGGCATTGGATAACGTTGTGTGATAATATGTTTTACGGAAATCTGATTCCTAGAGAGGAAGTAGATTTAAAAATATTTATATATTTTATACATTATATATTTTATTTTTATTACATATTTTTAATCTGCGTCCACCATCATCTCTTCCCAGCTCGCAAACAACACTGGGATTAGTCTGGCTGTAAAGTACACACCATGGTATCCTTCACTATCAGTGGAAAGAAGCTCGCATTTGACGGCCGCATTTGAAGAAGCTTTTGAAATGGCACAGCCTTAGTCGCAACGCTGTGGCGTAAACAGTGGCAGGATGTGGCCCCCAAATTGAGACACATCGTAAGTTATCACTAATATTCCTGCGTACGATATTTACTTATGTATTCTTTATTAATATATGAGTTAAAAATTAACCAAGCATTTTTTCTAGCGAGCAGAAAATCATTCCAGAACAAAGAACATCCCCGAACCTCGGACAGATCTAAGTCAAGAACAGTAATCTTGGACTACAGTGGACACAGGCTAGGACAGTCTGGCAATTCAAAATCCATCAGCTGTCCTGGTTTAGGAATCTCTGTAGACGGTAGTGTGCAGTCATGGGGCAACTCTTTAGGTTGACAGTTATTACTGCAGCTAGTGGTCAAAAAAGGGAACCACCCGAACCACTCAGGAATGATCGCATTGTGTATGTACAGTATCTCACAAAAGTAAGTACGCCCTCACACTTCAGCAACCATGTTATTATATGGTTCTCATGGGACAATACTATAGAAATTAAAATTGCATAGACTTTAGAGTAGCCAATGTGCAGCTTGTATAGCAGTACAGGTTTACTGTCCAAGTTTACCAGAGCCGTACCGTACATGTTGTTGCTGGGATCCTCTTCCACTCCTTCATAACGATATCACGGAGCTGCTGGATGTTAGACACACGGCGCTTCGCCACCTTCCGGTTCAAGTCTGGAGACATATTTGGCCACTGACGCGCATGAACATGATGGATAGGACACATGACTTAAGCATGGTTAATGATGTACAGTTGTTATCACTGAGGGTGTATTCACTTTTGCTGCCAGCTATTTTGACAATAATGGCTGTATGTTGAGTTATTTTCAAAGGACAGGATATATCCAAGTTTCATTTCTATAGTATTGTCCGTTGAGAAGTTTGCTGACATTAGAGGGGTGTACGTACTTTTGTGAGTGTAACGACAAGATTTTGCGATATAAAAAATAAAAAAAAAGTATATTTTCACAGGAATAGTGAATATTAAAGATTTCAGTTACACATGAATAAAATAATGCAATGTCAAAACAAAACAAAACAAAAATAATATTGTACAAAAGACTGTAAATTTGATTACATTTGTATGAGGAAAATGTTTTTGTTAAAAAATATTAAAAAGCAAAACATGCACCATGATAAATATAGGCCTAAGACAAATAATAGATTTTTTAGGTCTCCTCTTTTCCTTTCGTGATGCAATGTAGGATTCATTTCTATCACCACCAGTATTCGTGTTTTTATCAGTTTGATCTACACCACCGCTTCTACAGTATTACAGTAGATCAGCCTTCACTCCCCATGTGCTTCAGTGAGCCTCGGCCATCCATGACCCTGTCTCTAGTTCACAGGTTTTACTGTTTTGGTGGTAAAGGGGGACCTACGCGATATTAAGTGGGTGGTCATAATGTTATGGCTGATCAGTGTGTCTATTTCATTGCGATATGCTATAGATTGATATATATGATAGTATTATTAGTATTATATTAATATAATATACATAAGACTATTTTTCTTTATCCTGAAATGTGTATACAATTTTTTGGCTGTATGACTCAGTGTATATGTGTGTGTGTGTGTGTGTGTGTGTGTGTGTGTGTGTGTGTGTGTGTGTGTGTGTGTGTGTGTGTGTGTGTGTGTCTGTGTGTGTGAGACTGTATTGTCTTCTTGGCTTAAAATTTATGCATCAGACGCAAAACTAACACACTGTATATTGCCAGAAAACCCCCCCAGACAAATAACTGGCAGTTCAACAGGAAATAAACTGTACAAGAAAAAAAAAACATAAACAAACAAATAAACAAACAAACACAAAGCCCTGTTTCAGTTCTTCTTAGTAACAGCACCAGCCGCGCTTCAAACTCGAGCCAATGAAGATGTGCAGCTCTGCCAATGCACGCGAATCTGTTGCACAGGCATTGCATCAGCTTTCCCAGCCTTTTTACACACAGACACACGCGTACACAAACGCACTGTACTCTAACACAACAGAGCTCTAAGTGAAGTGTGTGATAGGTTGACAAAATTAATGGCTAGTTCCTCAGTCCTGAGGATGTACATCACACACGCACGCACGCACACACGCACACACACACACACACACACACACACACACACACACACACACACACACACACACACACACACACACACAATTGAAGCAAGCAATTGTGATCTTATAGCTTATGTCCACATGTTGTCATGATATTTTTAGTTACAGAAGGAAAGCAAGGCTCACAAAACAGGAAATGCCTTTCAGGCGGTCAAGGTGAGCTTTATGATCAACGCATTGTACAGCAACATTTAATGCCATCTCTTTATTATTTTTGAACAACCGTATAAAATCGGATATAATCAAATACCTGTGTTTTAATAATTAAAAAATCTATAGTTAATCATTTATATCTTACATATATTCATAACCAATATACAGTATATATACATACACATATACGTACAGTACATACGCATTGGACTACGGTTCGGAAGGTCGCAGTTTCAAATCCCACCGCCACCAAGTTGCCACTGTTGGGCCCTTGAACGAGGCCCTTAACTGCTCAGATGTATAATGAGATAAAAAAGTAAGTCGCTCTGGATAAGGGCGTCTGCCAAATGCTTAAATGTAGCGGTGTTCAAGTTAAACCGGGACTTTCGATTGTGCGGAATAACAGATCACAGAATAACTATCCGTGCGCTGGGAGCGAGGTCAGGACTGTACTGGGGATGTGGCGATAACGCACAGACGAGTTTCTTTAAGGTGTGTTACACCTTCATTCATGAGAAATGTCATCACGAGTCCCGGTTTGACTTGAACACCCAGTCGTGCATTAAACTTTGAGATAAATTACTTTTTAAATGTATAACTTCTCGATAAACGACTAGATTTTAACTACCATTTTAAATGTTAGAGAAAGCTTATACTGAATGTCCTGTAGAACTGATTTTGAGAAGTGAACTGATTTCAGCATTATCCAAAACATCATTAGCATTAAATCTATTTTCCTCTTAATGCAACATTCTTCTGCCCTGGGAACGAGACTCTAGACTCCAGATATTCTTGCATACCAAATGGTTTGTGTAAAGAAACTCAGTCACACTTTACCCTTTAAATAGCTCAGTGATATAATTAGCTCAGAATAACCTGCAACAGCTTGCACTGCAAATCTCAGGTTAAAGTGTTTGAGTGCCTCCAAACATCAACAGGATGATCCTTTTCAGGGCATTACACAGACTGCTTTGCACAAACAAGCTTCTGGCACTAAACCCAGTTCCCTAATGGCTGCTTGAAGAAGCTCATCAAGACAAACAGGTCAATCCTGTCAAAAGCACATAACATTCAACATGGCCTTGGGTTACACAACATGAAGATGGTGATACGTTTTTGAAGATACTATTACTATTGTAGATTTTGAAGTCACTCTACAGTGTGAACGGAGATCGATCCGAATGAGATCTGCACTATTGCTTTAGTTCTTTTTAGCCATACTGAGTGCAAACAATACTTTAGCCATCAACCATCAATGTTATTTAGTTACTTATGACCTTCATTACTCAGTGTGCCAAAAGACATCGTCCTGTGAACATCACGAGCTGTACAACTCGTGCTATTCTGACCAAGTTAGAACAAAGTAAAACTGGCCAAATCTGTTACAGAGACGTTTGGCACGATGCTGCAATTAGTCGTTCGAGGTGTTTTGAGTGGCACGAATGCTTAAAAAGAGGAAGGACGTCACCAGAAGACGACCAGACATCAGGAAGACCTTTAACTAGCTCAACCCCTGAGAATGTCGAAACCGTTCGGCAACTTCTGCATGATGATCGTTGCAGAACAATCCACAACATTGCCGCCGTTGTTGCTGCGTCATACGGAACAGTCCAGGCAATCCACATATGTGATTTGAAAATGCTCCGTGTTGCTGCCAAGTCCGTCCCCAGGCTGATGATCCATGAGCAGAAGGAACATCACATCTGTCAAGTCTGTCAAAAACTCCCTCAGTGTGCCGTGGATGACCCGTCTTTCATGTCGAGGATCATGACCGGTGATGAAACCCGACACGACCCTGAGACGAACTAACAGTCTTGACAGAGGAAGAGCCCATCGTCTCCTCAACCGAGGCAGAAGAGAATTCGTCCCCAGGCGCCAGACCACCGTCAATAGCAAATTCTTCTGCCGTCTGAGCGAGGACGTACAGCAAAAGCGGCCGGATCTGTGGTGCACGTATCTTGAAACTTTTTAATACTCCCCCATATTTGAACAAAAAACATTTTTGTACGTCCTGACTATATGTATAATATACATATATACTGTATAATATCTCACTCACTCATCATCTATACCGATGAATCCTGTATACAGGGTCACTGGGAGGCCTCGGGCACAAGCCTGGACAGGATGCCAATCCATCGCAGGGCACACACACATACATATTAATCCGGCCAATTTGGGAACGCCAATTAGCCTAATCTACATGTCTTTGGACTGTGGGAGGAAACCGGAGTACCCGGAGGAAACCCATCAAGCACGGGGAGAACATGCAAACTCCATGCACAGGGAGATGGGAATCGAACCCGGACCCCGGAGGTGCAAGGCGACAGTGCTAACCACTACGCCTGTTTACATTATAATAGTAATAATATGAAGGTAATAATAATAACAACAATACATTTTTGCACAATATGCTTAACGATAATAAATTAATGATAACTGGATAATATTTTTCATATATGAACTTCTGTCACTTTTAATTCAATATATCATTGCTTTCTCCTCTTAGTCCACATACTGTACACTTGGATTTTGATGAAATAAGTCAAACAATCCATAGCGGCTGCAGTTGAGCAAATATTAGCCCTCCTCACTCCTGTTCTCTCAGAAATCCATCTATTCTGCTCCTTTCTTAAAACCCCCAGCTCCTGCTATTAAATATACCCTTCAGAACTTAATCCTTTGCATAGCTCAAAACCCAAGACTGGTTCCCAAAGAAGAATCAGCAAGGATTTGAAAGATAAGATAGACAGCATGGCTATAAATAGAGCGTTAACTGTCCTCTACAGATGGGACTTGTGAGGATGTCTTTATTTAAAACACAATGGAGTCAGGAAGCATTGACAAAGTTCGACATGGAAAGAGTGACTTTGGTAAGGCAAGGGAGTGGAGGAGAGTCCGTATACGGACTGTACTATATCATTACAGTAATAAACTGATCACAGCTGCTTATACTTAGCAGCTCTTGGCTACAGTATGTCTAGAGAAGCCATATTAATCAAATGTTAACCTGGGCTAAATAAGGAACTCAGAATTAGATTCTGGACCGTGGATGGAAAACAGAATTGATGGTCAATACATAGCAGGTTTAAGAGGTGACTCAACCGTCCACTGGCTGTCTGCAGAATAAGGTCAATGGCGGTTGTAAATTTCGTTTTATTTACTTAAACCTTGGGAAACGTAATAAGCCCAAGCTCTCATTTGAAATTGTTCTAGGTCACAACAATAAAAACGAAAAGAAAGGTAACCTATGTTATTACCAGACAGAGAGTAGAAACAAAGCAAACAAGAGTCTGAGTTTTAGCTTTGTTTCATGCTGATTAGCTCCAAGACATTTATTTGCTTTCTTAACCGGAGCTTATGTTTTAGCTAGTTATGTTTCTGTAATACTGTTACGTTTTAAGTTATGCGCTCTTGTTGATATCTCCGAATAAGTACAGTCTTATTCCGCAGCTAAGTCAGGCGGTCACGGTAAGAGCTGAAAGATAAGCACTTGTTAAAAGGTTTTTCCCTTTCCTCTGATACTCCATAACTGTGACAGTCGCACACAATGAAGGTTTTATTTTCATAACGCTTCTGTAGTATTGAGCAATTGCAAGCCTTGGATACTTGGGCCATGTCCTAAATGGCACGCTAACTGCATCCGCTACGGGCCTGTATGGAGACGGGACGATTCCAAGCCTGACATGGAGGAGCATAGCAGATGATCCAATGAGCCCGCAGTGAGGAGCCACCTAATGAGCCACACTTTCAGCGTGGACAGGGACTTTCCACCATTGATGATCCATGCACAATGTAGAGCAAGTTGGGCAATGGACAGTTCACCAGATCCAACCAGCACATACAAGTCTGGGACAGTTTCCACTTGAAAGTGTACGAAGCCTTCAAGCTAGAGTTCGAGTACTCAGGATAATTTCCTAGAAGTCTATGGCATAGTCGTTAGTCTGGTCAGCATACCAAGGGGCCAAACCGATTGCCACAGATATCCTGGCTGAAGAGGTAAGTGGGTAGCTTAGTCGGTTGAGAGCAAATCTTTTACTTTAAAGAATTCTGAGCTAAACAATTCCACTGCAAGAAACGGTGTTGACTTGAGAGGTCAAACCAGAATGGCCAGGCTTGTTTGCACTGGCAGGAAGGATGTGGTAACTCAAATTACAGTACCAGAAAAAAGTTTGACCAGACCAGTCACAAGTTTGGCACAAGTTTAAATTTATTTAATACTGGATTGTTTTCCCCCAAAATACGAAAATGACAAATATTGAATTATATGGTTAAATAACCGCAACAACAACAACAACAACAACAACAACAACAACAACAATCAGTTGTTATTTTAAGACACTGAAGTCAGCTGTTCTGGAACAGTTCTTACAAGAACAGTATCGTCAAGTGCATTTACCAAACCCATCAAGCACCATGATGAAACTGGCTCTCATGAAGACGTTCCCAGGAAAGCAAGACCAAAACTTGCCTCTGCTGCAGAAGTTCATTTCGCGTCACCACCCTCAGAAATTTTTGACTGGTACCGAATATACACCATACCAAACCTTGAGCTGCAAAACCTCACCCAGTTTTATCCAGTCTTTCACCTCAGATTCCTGTTTTTGGCTGAATGGAATGGAAGCTAATGTGGTCTTCTGCTGCTCTAAATAAAACCATGTAATAACTATAACAGTAAAATATCACTGAATATATGAGCGGTTTTCAAGTCAACCCGGGACTTTTGATGGTGCAGAATAACAGAACATGAGAGCTATAAGAGAAAAAAAATCCCCTCATTTCTCTATATAATCTCCTGCTACACTAATGAACTTATCCCAGTATTTCACCAGTGCTCGGATACCATCAAGGTAGAAAGCTTTCTCAGTACGCCAGAGCCATGATCAGACTGCCTGCTTCACGTCTGAAACACCCGGCCTTCCAGGAACTCCTTTAATGCCACAATCATGTGGAAATGGCTTGGAGTGAAGTCAAGACCGTACGGGGTATGTGGCAATAACTCCCAGCCGAGCCGAGTTCCTGTAATGTACAAGTGGTGTTGATGAATGACTGTGTGAACAGTTCACACAGACAGATTAGTCATCAATTTTCAAGAATTTTGAAGTCTTCTCCAAATATCATTCGGTTTCACGGCTTCAAATTTCATCACAAGTCCAGGTTTGACTTGAACGCTCCACGTAGATTGTTTGTCTATTTTTTTTTTTCACACATTAGATTAAAATTACAATTAAACAAATAAAAGATGATTAAACCTATTCTTTGGCTTTGTTTTATATTTTCAGACTTTAAATAGTCTTATTCTCTTGGAGTAAGCACATGTTAAGTAGAATCTCTAATACAGGTAGAATTTCAAAGGTTGACTCCATCTTTGTAAAATGAATAGAGTTTCATGCAAATAGCCAGAGAAAGATCTGACTGATGGCGTGTGACACATGAACAACGCAGCTCGATGACTCAATCGACTTCAGCGCCTTATAATCATGACATTCTTGTTCTGGAAGGGTGTTTGTTTCACCCAGCTCTAGGTTCTGTTGCAGACTCCACAAGCCTCTGCATCTCAGACCGACCATTCCATAGGAAACATTTACATAGGAAACAAAACAACAATCAAACAAAACTGTGAACAAAACTGTCTAGTAAGAAACTCATCTTAAGTAGGGTGCCTTTTTTTCTGCATCAGAATCAATCTAAGATTGAATTTTTCAACCAAAAGATGAAATTCATCTGAATAACAAAAATAAAAAACAAATCAAAACATGAACAAAAAAAAAATCGTCTGGATTCTGGATGCCTGGTGGTATTTTAGCAAATCTGTGGGTGGAGGCTTTCTAAAGATTATTTTAATAATAATAATAATAATAATAATAATAATAATAATAATAATAAAACCTATTTTATAATTAGGCAATTAAAGTGTTTAAAAATAACTTAATTGTTATTTATTGACATTAAATACGTCGCAGCATACACTCCCTTCATTCCCCTTACATGCCAAGTTAATTAAGCCTCCTAATTATGCCCATTCATCTCAATGTGCAAACACTGTACTAGTTTCTCTTTGCAGCCATACTTGTTTTCATTTTCTCTAATGTAAATTCTTAAAATGCTTTCTCTTTTTTTCCCCCCCCGGCTTCTTTGATACACAAGAAAAAATTAAATAACATTGCATTTTCAATTTTGTTTTTGCTTTAAATAAAAACAAACAAACAAAAAATGAAGTCTGAGTTTTCTTTTCCTGCGTGACAGAACGTTTTGCTCATGTTATGCATTAAATTGATGAAACTTCATATTAAATGCCATTTTAAAAATAGTTTTATTGGTTATCAGGTCTGTTTGGATTTCTCTGTGACATTTATTTGCCGCTCAAATGCTAATCCGGCCTGAAAGTCAAAACCTATTGCACAGCTAAAGTGCAATCACATGATATAAACCAGACCTGGGGGGGGGGGTTTGTTCGAGTTAAACGCAGAACAAGTTTCATAGATCAAAAATAAATATCGTAAGATCGAAAAATAAGATTAAACGTATATAGACTATAAAACATATCAGCTACAACAAAAGCCTGACAAATAGATACTGAAAGACTGGAATGTAAAAATTGGCACCTTGCACCTGCAGAGTCTGGGTTTGATTCCCGCTATCATTGGGTCTGTGTGCATGGAGTTTGCATGTTCTCCCCGTGCTTGGTGGGTTTCCTCCAGGTACTCCGGTTTCCTCCCACAGTTATTTAATTAACCTTCATTTAATCAATCATCAATCATTCGTCAATTTGAGATAATACAACATAAGCACGCAATATCTAAATGCTCAGAAAGTGCAAAAAAAAAAAAAAAAGCTGTCAATGTTTTGAGGCAGAAAATGCCTGCTATGGCTTGACCTACTTCTGTTCATAATCCACACACAGTAAAACGTAGTAACCTATATTTGCAGTTGAGAAAACTCCTGGTAGGAAACTACAGATGTTTTAAATTTAGAAACATAATGAATGTTCAAAAAAAGAAAGAAAGAAAGAAAGAAAAAAAATCCTTTATAAAAAAAAACCCTAGAACAGAGAGGGCATAAAATTGAACTACTTAACTGAGCTGAGAACAATTAATTTTTAATTAAAGGACGCATAAAGAGTGCAGAAATAGGACTTTCTATTCCCAAAAGTGCCAATAATATACAGTATTTACTGACTCCAGGATACTGTATAATCCATTCCAATTTAAGCCCAGCAGCCAGGCATTCTCTCACCACGACATCTGTCATGCTTTAAGGTGCAACTGCCATTTATGTGAAACCTGAATCAGCCTGCACTCTGTTCTTATCGTCCCTGTTGGTCGTTTCTGCCATTCCGTACAACCCTCAGGCATTAATAACAGAGCATAATGAATGGTGTAGATGTCAGCATGTGGCCCAGCCTTGATTATGCTTCCACTACAGAACTCATTATTAAATATTACAGGCACACTTTCCAGACTACAGATAGAAGCTGTGGTTATTTAGGGAATTCATGAACCATTGTCTTGTGTCTGTCTAAAGTAATGCATGAAACGCTTTATACTAAGCGTTTTGCTGGATGTTGCAATGAATGCTGCACATTCCTGAAAGCAAATACAGGGAATCAGAATGTAAGAGAGACAAACCATAAAACCATATTCCCATCACAACATTCCTAACATGTTGCCTCTGCTTTCTGTTCACTGGAAAAAGGCTGAGCATTTGCATTTCTATTTATGAGTAAAAAAAAAAACTGTAACGAAATATGATTGAAAAAGCAAATATCAGAATCACTGATGCAAGCACCCCTGAATGCCGCATGGGCTCCAACCCTGTCTGTATCACACCTCTTCAGAGCCTCAGCACCATCACATACTCTAACCCTGTCCCCAACTCATCTATTCACAGCGTCAACACCATCCTCATACTTCAACCCTGTCCCCACCCTATAATCCCATGGCCACAATACCATCCACATACCCCAACCCTGTGCCCAACCCATCTATTCACAGTGTCAGCACTATTCTCATACTCCAACCCTGTCCCACCCTATAAGCCCATGGCTACAACACCATACTCCCACTCCAACCCTGTCATCAACCCATTCATTCACAGCCTCAACACCATCCACATACTCCAACCCTGTGCCCAACCCATCTGTTTACAGTCTCAACCATCATTCTCATACTCCAACCCTGTCCCCACCCTATAAGCCCATGGCTACAACACCATCCTCATACTCCAACCCTGTCATCAGCCCATCCATTCACAGTCTCAACTCCATCTTCATACTCCAACCCTGTCCCTAACTCATCCATTCACAGCCTCAACACTGTCAAATACTCCAATCCTGTACCCAACCCATCCATTTACAGCCTCAACACCATCTTCATACTCCAACCTTGTCCCCACCCTATAATCCCATGGCCACAAAACCATCCACATACTCTAACCCTATCCCTAACCCATACATTCACAGCCTCAACACCATTATATATTCCAACCCTGTCCCCATCCTATAAGCCCATCGTTACAACACCATTCTCATACTACAACCCAGTCATCAGCCCATCCATTCACAGTCTCAACTCCATCCACATTTTCTAACCCTGTCCCTAACCCATCCATTCACAGCCTCAACATTGTCACATACTCCAACCCTGTCATCAAGCCATCCATTTACAGCCTCAACACCATCCTCATACTTCAACCCTGTCCCCACCCTATCCACCCATGACTACAATACCATCCACATACTCCAACCCTGTGCCCAACCCATCCATTTACAGTGTCAACATCATTCTCATATTCCAACCCTGTCCCCACCCTATAAGCCCATCGCTACAACACCATTCTCATACTCCAACCCTGTCATCAACCCATCATTTCACAGTCTCAACTCCATCCACATACTCCAACCCTGTCCCCACCCTATAAGCCCATCACTACAACACCATTCTAATACTTCACCCCTGTATCCAACCCATCCATTTACAGCCTCAACACCATCCTCATACTCCAACCCTGTCCCTAGCCTATAATCCCATGGTCACAATACCATCCACATACTCTAACCCTGTCCCTAACCCATACATTCACAGCCTCAATACCATTACATATTCCAACCCTGTCCCCACCCTATAAGCCCATCACTACAACACCATTCTAAAACTTCACCCCTGTATCCAACCCATCCATTTACAGCCTCAACACCATCCTCATACTCCAACCTTGTCCCTACCCTATAATCCCATGGCCACAAGACCATCCACATACCCCAACCCT